>WNWK01002937.1:127500-187624 GCA_009830355.1 Cherax destructor
CAGGATTGTAATGAGCTAGGTCTGTATGATGAGGTTAAGATGAGTCTTTACCTCAAATCAAATCAAATCAATTCAATTTTTTATTTCTTTGCAAAGTTTACAACCTGCCTTGAGAAAGACAATGATGAGTCTAGATTGCGGATATTCTTTGGTTGTTTCCTTGTGTCCAGCACTGGTTATAGAAGTTGAGATAAGGATTGGGTGCAGGGATGATGGGAGGTGTTTGATGAATTTGTATGCGATACTACCTTCACCAGCTGCCTCTCCTGAGGGCTGTTGTGCGAGTGTCAGGTGTAGCTCACTAGACGTAAATGTTTACCACACCTGACATGGACTGTGAGCATGCCGAGTCGATTTCTAGTCTTGGTTGTGTATGAAAGGAATTGCCAGTGTTAGTCTAGGGTATCCGCTCGCTCCTCGTGTGCTTGGCAGAGGACCCAGTGGAAATAATTCTGACTTTCTGTATTATCCTAGGTAATTTACACATGTTACTATGTATGATAATTGTAATTTTTGTACCTGCACCTAAACGAACTTACTTAAGTGCAATTATGACAGATAATAGTGTTGGGCGGTCTGTGATGGTGTTCAGTGTTGCCCACAGATAGAATCCTCTTGTGTACTCACCACTGTCAACAACCCTGCCATACCTGCTTCTGGCTACTGACACAAGCATGCTACAACTGACACTCAAGGAGTTAAAAACATTTATGGATAGTAGAGAATCAGTTACTTAAGGTGTCAGTCTTATATACATGGACGCATTTGAGTGCAACGACTATATCAAACAGCTCAGTTTGAAGGGTAAAAGCCGAGTGTCGATGCGTGCTACGATTCCTGTATGAGAGGCATCACTCTGTATGATAGCAGCAGCACTGCCATCTACACCTGTGGATCGGTGAACAGAACCATTACCATATGTAATTTGTGGAAGAGGCTGCTGTGTGACTAGAGCATCTATGCAACTTAAGGCATCCTGCTTGGCTTCAAGTCGAAGCTTTGGTTGTGGTTTGAAAAGTTTATTTTGGGGGGAATAAAGGATAATGGTTTGGAATGAGATAATTTCCTATGGTGCGGGGGTGTCGCTGTTGTCTTACTTGACATAAATCATTTATCTGATTCATTCGGAGGTCAGTTCCAGTGTTTATGACCCATCAGGAGGAGTGCTCACCATTGCTGAGGAATGTATGGAGGCTTCTGAAGATACTTCTTCCAGTGACACGATTTCTGATGATGGGAAAATCAAATTCCGCATGTTTAGAATTTTGGCTGTACGGGGACATCCTAAGATGATCCGCATTGTTTCGGTGCCGTGAAAAAAACCCAGAAGGATCGGCTCTCTTTCATATCCGTGTGAGGTTGCTGTGGCAACCTCACACGGATATGGAGTGATCACCACTCCCACCATGGGTATGGCGTGACCATCTCTCCCACCATGAGTATGGAGTGACCACCTCTCCCATGGGTATAGGATGACCACCTCTCCCACCATAGGCATGGGATTGCCACATCTCCCACCATAAATATGGGATCACCACCACTCCCATCATAGTCATGGTATCACCACCTCTCCCACCATAGTCATGGTATCACAACCTCTCCCACAGTAGGCATGGTATCACCATCTCTCCCACCATAGGCATGGTATCACCATCTCTCCCACCATAGGCATGGTATCACCATCTCTCCCACCATAGGCATGGTATCACCATCTCTCCCACCAGAGGCATGGTATCACCACCTCTCCCACAGTAGTCATGGTATCACCACTCCCACAGTAGGCATGGTATTGCCATCTCTCTCACCAGAGGCATGGTATCACCATCTCTCCCACCATAGTCATGGTATCACCACCTCTCCCACCATAGTCATGGTATCACCACCTCTCCCACCATAGTCATGGTATCACCACCTCTCCCACCATAGTCATGGTATCACCACCTCTCCCACCATAGTCATGGTATCACCACCTCTCCCACCATAGTCATGGTATCACCACCTCTCCCACCATAGGCATGGTATCACCACCTCTCCCACCATAGGCATGGTATCACCACCTCTCCCACCATAGTCATGGTATCACCACCTCCCACCATAGGCATGGGGTGCACAATAAGGAATATCAAATCAATGTACGAAGCAAGTCAGTTTGGCGCTGGTTTTCGAATATAAGAATAACAGATAATAGTCTCAGCCTCTTACCACACGGCCTCCAGTCCCTCTCGTAAAACTTAAATTTTCGCCAGGATGGAGGATATTATGTGAGTATAAGAATGTCTCCATTGATTAAATATGAGATGTAAAGAGTTTAGAACAGCATGCAGGTGTGACGTCACGGTATAAGAAACGCTACATGAGAGAGGTAACTTTTATGTTTTAATCTGGTTTTGCTAGTTTTAAATGTAATTTCCGGGGCCGTTTTGGCGTGGCGTGTTGGTTATAGCGTGAGGCAGGTGTGTGGGTAGGAATTATAGTGCGTCGTGCCCGTGGAGATGAGAAAAATGGAGATTTGAGAGAGGGGGCAGCCGTGCTGGGCCAAGATATGGTTGTCATGGCTCGTGTTTTGTTATGGTCTTAATATGCTTGGGGTGTATTATTTGGTGTGTGCTGGTGGCACCTGCAGCCCAGGTGACCTACACACCGGCCACATGATATAGCAGGTGAAGGCTAGAGGTAATAAGCGGGAGAGTAGAGGTGTGTCTTGGGGGTCGTCCTCCAGATGCTCACACTTCAGTAAGTTAAGACGGCATATATCTCTCCCTCACATGTTTATATAAAATACTTGCATATAAAGCAAGGGGGACTCCAGTGGAAGAAAATTATATTATGTGACTTTATTTAGGTTATCCTAGGATAAATCTTCACTACGTAATAAATATGTATGCTGATCATAATAAGTTTCACATTGGAAATGTAATCAGTCAATCTCTTGTACAATGTGTCATCCTGATTAATAAATTTGTTTAGTTTCTATGTGCACTTAGAATTATTGTACAGATTTGTTCTGTTGCCTTTAAAATGAAAGGCGTATGTATGATAGTTGTACTTTTGTGTACCTGTGCTTAAAATAAACTTTTAATGATGTTACCAAGTCACTGATCAAGCAAAGTCTTGCCTATTTCCTGCTGGCCTAAGTAAGTTTATTTAGGCACATGTACACACAAATACAATTATCATACTTAGTGTATATTACCTATGATAACCCAAAAAAGTCAGAAAAAGTTATTCATTTCCATTGAGGTCCTAGAGTTTTCTTATATACAAGTCTGGTAATAATAGGTCACTCCTCTGTGGATTTGGCTGATTGCACAATACCCAGTTGGTTTTACATGAAATATTATATTGTGCAAATTTAGATTTAAATTTTTTATTTTCGATAACTGCATTTACAAAATGTACAATAATAAAAGCCCATAGGATGCACATCATATTGAGTAAGATGCTTGTATTTAGGGCATGTTAATTGGTGTGGTAAGACATACAACAAAACCTGATAAAACACACCAAATCCTACCTAAAATACCTAACATAGCCTTACTGTGCCATCGGTTTTTGTTTACATCCTCCACATCTATCTTTACATTTGCTGTGATTAGCCATACCTCTATATTTAGCGTTAATTGGTTCTGACATGCTGCTCATGCCCAAATAAATTATTTTTGTGACTTCCTGGAGTTTACCTGGAGAGTGTTTCGGGGGTCAATGCCCCTGCAGCCCGGTCTGTGACCAGGCCTCATGGTGGATCAGGGCCTGATCAACCAGGCTGTTACTGCTGGCCACACACAGTCCAACGTACGAACCACAGCCTGGCTGGTCAGGTACCAACTTAAGTGCCTGTTCAGTGCCTGCTTGAAGACAGCCAGGGGTCTATTGGTAATCCCCCTTATGTATGCTGGGAGGCAGTTGAACAGTCTTGGGCCCCTGACACTTATTGTGTTGTCTCTCAACGTGCTAGTGGCACCCCTGCTTTTCATTGGGGGGATGTTGCATCGTCTGCCGAGTCTTTTTCTTTCGTAGGGAGTGACTCGTGTGCAAGTTTGGTACTAATCCCTCTGGAATTTTCCAAGTGTATATAATAATGTATCTTCCGCCTGTGTTCTAGGGAGTACAGGTTTAGGAACTTCAAGCGTTCCCAGTAATTGAGGTGGTTTATCACAGTTATGCGTGCTGTGAAGATTCTCTGCACATTTTCTAGGTCAGCAATTTCACCTGACTTGAAAGGTGCAGTTAGTGTGCAGCAATATTCCATCCTAGATAGAACAAGCGACCTGAAAAGTGTCATCATGGGCTTGGCATTCCTGGTTTTGAAGGTTCTCATTATCCATCCTGTCATTTTTCTAGCAGATGCGATTGCTACAGTTTATGGTCCATGAAGGTGAGATCCTCTGACATGATCACTCCCAGGTCGTTGACATTAGTTTTTCGCTCTATTGTCTGGTTGGAATTTGTTTTATACTCCAATGAAATTTTAATTTCCTCACGTTTTCTGTATCAGAGTAATTAAAATTTCTCATCATTGAACTTCATATTGTTTTCTGCAGCCCATTTAAAGATTTGGTTGATGTCTGCTTGGAGTCTTGCAGTGTCTTCAATGGTGGACACTGTCATGCAGATTCGGGTGTCATCTGCAAAGGAAGACACGGCACTGTGGCTTATATCCCTGTCTATGTCCGATATGAGGATGAAGAACAAGATGGGAGCGAGTACTGTGCCTTGTGGAACAGAGCTTTTCACTGTAGCCGCCTCAGACTTTACTCTGTTGACTACTACTATGTATTTGTGTTCTACTTATTAGGAAATTATAGATCCATCTACCAACTTTTCCTGTTATTCCTTTATCACACACTTTGTGTGCTATTACACCATGGTCACACTTGTCAAAGGTTTTTGCAAACTCTGTGTACGTATATAACACCTGCATACTGTTTGTCTTCTAGAGCATCCAGGACCTTGTTGTAGTGGTCCAGTAGTTGGGACAGACAGGAGCGACCTGCTCTAAACCCATGCTGCCCTGGGTTGTGTAATTGATGGGTATCTAGATGAGTGGTGATCTTGCTTCTTAGAACCGTTTCAAAGATTTTTATGATATGGGACGTTAGCGCTATTGGTCTGTAGTTCTTTGCTATTGCTTTACTGCCCCCTTTGTGGAGTGGGGCTATATCTGTTGTTTTTAGTAAATGCGGGATGACCCCAGTGTCCATGCTCCCTCTCCATAGGATGTTAAAAGCATGTGATAGGGGCTTCTTGCAGTTCTTGATGAACACGGAGTTCCATGAGTCTGGGTCTGGGGCGGAGTGTATTGGATGTCTTTTATCGCCTTTTCAATAATTTTGCTCAAGAAATAAGTGCTTATTCCCTGGTGTTGATTGCTTATACATATCATAAAATATAAAATTATTCCATGTCTGCCAAGGAGTGTCCTTCAATTATTACAATAAATTTAGTAATATTTACAGTGGTAGCACCTTTGGATCACATATGACGGACCCCAATATCTGGAGTATACCTGGAGAGGGTTTCGAGGGTCATTGCCCCCGTGGCCCGGTCTCTGACAAGGCCTCATGGTGGATCAGGGCCTGATCAACCAGGCTGTTACCGTTGGCTGCACGCAACATGACGTACAAACCACAGCTCAGCTGGTCAGGTAGTACTGACTTTAGGTGCCTGTCCAGTGCCTTCTTGAAGACATCCAGGGGTTTATTGGTAATCCTCATTATATTTGCTGGGAGCAGTTGAACAGTCTTGGGCCCCTGACACTTATTGTGTTGTCTCTTATCGTGCTAGTCATTGCTTTTCATTGGGGGATGTTGCATCATGTGCCGAGTCTTTTGCTTTCATAGGGAGTGATTTTCGTGTGCAAGTTTGGTACTAATTCCTCTAGGATTTTCCAAGTGTAAATAATCATGTATCTCTCCTGCCTGTATTCTAGGGAGTACAAGTTGAGGAGCTTCAAGCATTCCCAGTAATTGAGGTGTTTTATCACAGTTATGTGTACCGTGAAGGTTCTCTACATTTTCTAGGTCATCAATTTCACCTGCCTTGAAAGGTGCTGTTAGTGTGCAGCAATATTCCAGTCTAGATAGAAAAAGCGACCTGAAGAGTGTCATCATGGGCTTGGCATCCCTAGTTTTGAAGGTTCTCATTATCCATCCTGTCGTTTTTCTAGCAGATGCGATTTATACAATGTTGTGGTCTTTGAAAGTGAGATCCTCTGATCATCACTCCTAGGTCATTTAAATTAGTTTTTCGCTCTATTGTGTGGTTGGAATTCGTTTTATACTTCGATATAGTTTTAATTTCCTCACATTTTCCATATCAGAGTAATTGAAATTTCTCACCATTGAACTTCATATTGTTTTCAGCGGCCCATTTACAGGTTTGGTTGATGTCCGCCTGGAGTCTTGCAGTGTCTTCAATGGAGGACACTGTCATGCAAATTCGGGTATCATCTGCAAAGGAAGACATGGTGCTGTGGCTTACATCCCTGTCTATGTCAGACATGAGGATGAGGAACAGGATGGGAGTGAGTACTGTGCCTTGTGGAACAGAGCTTTGCACAGTAGCTGCCTCAGACTTTACACTGTTTACTACTACTCTTTGTGTTCTATTTGTTAGGAAATTATAGATCCATCTTCCAACTTTTCCCGTTATTCCTTTATCACACATTTTGTGTGCTATTACACCATGGTCACACTTGTCAAAGGCTTTTGCAAAGTCTGTGTATACTACATTTGCATTTGTTTGTCTTTTAGAGCATCCAGGACCTTGTCATAGTGGTCCAGTAGTTGGGACAGGCAGAAGTAACCTGCTCTAAACCCATGTTGCTCTGGGTTGTGTAACTGATGGGTATCTAGATGAGTGGTGATCTTGCTTCTTAGAACCCTTTCAAAGATTTTTATGATATGGGATGTTAGCGCTATTGGTCTGTAGTTCTTTGCTATTGCTTTACTGCCCCCTTTGTGGAGTGAGGCTATGTCTGTCGTTTTTAGCAGCTGTGGGATGACCCCTCTCCATAGGATGTTAAAAGCCCATGATAGGGGTTTCTTTCAATTCTTGATGAACACATGCACCATTGAATAAAAACAAAATGCATTTGTTACCACCTATCATGACTCCATAGTATTGCAAACCATACATCATCAACATGCAACTACATATGTAATAGTAAAACCTCTACAGTATTAAAGACTTTGTCCGAGTATAATTATATTTGACGTGACATTATGGTACTAGGTCTAAGTTTTTGTTGTAATTAGTTTTACTATCATAAGAATGAATATTTTATTGCACATAGCATAGACAAGAATTTGTGCATAGTGAATCCTTGTAAATTGAGAGATCTACCTGGAGTCTACCTGGAGAGAATTCCAGGGGTCAACGCCCCCGCGGCCCGGTCTGTGACCAGGCATCCTGTCGGACCAGAGCCTGATCAACCAGGATGTTACTGCTGGCTGCACGCAGTCCAACGTACGAACCACAGCCCGGCTGATCAGGTACCGACTTGAGGTGCCTGTCCAGTGCCTGTTTGAAGACAGCCAGGGGTTTGTTGGTAATCCCTCTGATGTATGCTGGGAGGCAGTTGAACAATCTTGGGCCCCTGACACTTATTGTGTTGTCCCTCAACGTGCTAGTGGCACCCCTGCTCTTCATTGGGGGGATGTTACATCGCCTGCCGAGTCTTTTGCTTTCGTTGGGAGTGATTTTTGTGTGCAAGTTTGGTACTAAGCCCTCGAGAATTTTCCATGTGTATATAATAATGTATCTCTCCTGCCTGCGTTCTAGAGAGTACAGGTTTAGGAACTTCAAGCGTTCCCAGTAGTTGAGGTGGTTTATCGCACTTATGCGTGCGGTGAAGGTTCTCTGCACATTTTCAAGGTCAGCAATTTCACCCGCCTTGAAAGGTGCAGTTAGTGTGCAGCAATATTCCAGCCTAGATAGAACAAGCAATATGTAAAGTGTCAACATGGGCTTGGCATCCCTGGTTTTGAAGGTTCTCATTATCCATCCTGTCATTTTTCGAGCAGATGCAATTGCTACTTTGTTATGGTCCTTGAAGGTGAGATCCTCTGACATGAGGATGTGTACATATTTGGTTTCCTCATGTTGACAGATGTTCTGATTATTAAAGCACCCTGTATTTTTTCAGAATGCGTCGTCGTTTGAACAGTCGAGCGTTTGATCCATTTGATGAATGGCTAGAGTCGCAGGGTTTATATCGCAAGCAAGTAGCACGGGATGGATCCTGTCTTTTTCGTGCTGTTGCCGAACAAGTAAGTTGAATTGGTTTATATGAAATATAAATTGTGATCTGGCAACTTCTTTTTATACTGTCTATACATCACAAAAACAGGTAAAATCAAATATACAGAATAATTAGTGAAAATACTGCCAAGAGTACATTTGTCCTAGTGGACATCTGGTGGTGATTAATTTAAAAAAACTCCGAGGACTGTTTGACATTTTCATGGTTATCCTATGTAGGTATGCAAAATAACCACAGTGAAAAATAATGGAATTCCAAGCACTTGTGATTTCTCATATTATCACATTATTCCATGATGATGGATGATTTCTCACATTATCACATTACTCCATGATAATGTGAGAAATCATGAAAATGTTTGTAATTTCACTATTTTTTTCACTGGTTATTTTGCATGCTGTGATATCACCTATTTACTGTGATCTTATTGCAACTTTACAGGTATATACAAATAAAATGTTAATTGTGAGAATAATACATTTTAATTATCTCTTCAGGTGTTCATGACACAGACTGAGCACATTAAGGTACGGGCGCTCTGCTTGGAGTATATGATGCTACACAAGGACGACTTCCAGCCAGTAAGTGTTTTTGTAAATTATCGTATGATTTGATTACTGTTGACTAGTAGACATTGTTACTACTTGTTACATATCATGTTCCTATCATGTTTCAGAGACCACATTTCTGAAATATATCACTAACCCGGTTAATATTGACAATTGTAAGAAATAAAGACTAGAGATTTGGGCATGAGAAAGATAATTGCCAGATAAACATTGGATAACTAAATATTTGGCAATTGCCCATCAGTAAAACGTGATAATCTAAATACAGCCTCTCCTCACTTAACGACGGAGTTCCATTCCCAAGACCACATCGGTAAACGAATTCGTCGCTAAGTGAGGAGCATACTATATTGGTATTGGGTTTGTGTAAACCATCTTTGATATTGTTTTAATCTCACCTTTGCACCATTTATAACATTTCTGGTATATTTTAAGCTGTATAACCCCTGTGGTTTAGCGCTTCTATTTGATTATAATAATGGTATATTTTAAAATGTTTATACAGTGGAACCTCGGTTTTCGTGATTAAACCATTCAAAAAAAGTCTGACAAAAACCAAATCGTACGAAAACGGAAGCAATATTTCCCATAAATAATGTAAATCCAAGTAATCCATTCCAGACACCCAAAAATATTAACAAAAAATACATTTTATAGAGAATAACTATAGTTTTACATACAGAAAACAATGAGAAATAAATATAAATGACTAATGAAATGGATAAATGAACATTTAACATCACTTTTACCTTTATTGAAGACTCTTGTTGGCGTATGGAAGATGGCGAGAAGGGGAGAGAGAGGAGGAGAGGTTATTGTTTGGAAGGGGAATCCCTGTCCATAAGGAATTCAGGTATCAAGGCCCTATCCGGGTTACTTCCCTTCTTTGTCTTTTACTGGCACTACGACCAGCTTGAGAGTCACTGGACCCCTGTCGCACAAAAAATCTGTTCAGATAGGTTTGTTTCTGGCGTCTCTTTAAGATTTGCCTAAAATTGGACACGACATTGTCATTGAACATGTTGCAGACACGGCTTGCAACTGCTTTGTTAGGGTGATATTTCTCCACAAAACTTTGCAACTCATTCCACTTTGCATACATGTCCTTTATCACTGAAGAAGGCACATTCTCCCCTCTCTCTTCCTCCTCCTCTGAAGTAATTTCCTCAGCTGCAGTCTGTTGCTGTTCCAATTGAAGGTCTTGCAGCTCTTCAGTGGTTAGCTCTTCCCTGTGGTCGTCCACCAACTCTTGCACATCCTGGCCACTCACATCCAACCCCATGGACTTCCCCAAAGACACAATAGATTCCACAATAGGCGTAGGGTCGTCAGGGTCAGCCTCACACCCTTCAAAATCCTTCTCGAGGACACATTCTGGCCACAATTTTCTCCAAGCAGAGCTCATCGTCCTGGAAGTTTCTCCCTGCCAACCCTTATCTATAAGGCTTATGCAGTTGAGGATATTGAAGTGATTCCTCCAAAACTCTCTTAGGGTCAATTCAGTGTCCGAGGTCACTTCAAAGCACCTTTGAATCCGTGCTTTGGTGTAGAGTTTTTTGAAGTTTAAAATGACCTGCTGGTCCTTGGGCTGGCTGAGAGGAGTGGTATTAAAGGGTAAGAACTTCACTGTGATGAAACTAAACTCCTCCAACAATTTGTTTTCCAAGCCTGGAGGATGAGCAGGAGCATTGTCCATTACCAGGAGGCACTTGAGTGGTAATTGATTTTCCAGGAGAAATTTGTTCACACTCGGGCCTAACACTTCATTGACCCACTCACTTGTGACCCATGCCTTATTGTTATCCTTCCACATCACACACAATTTTCTCATGATGACATTGTTTTTCTTGAACACTCGGGGATTTTCAGAATGATACACCAGTAAAGGCTTCACTTTAAAATCCCCACTAGCATTACTACAGAACAAAGTTAGCCTATCCTTCATAGGCTTGTGTCCTGGCAGTGCCTTTTCTTCCTGAGTGATGTAGGTCCTCTTTGGCATTTTCCAAAACAGGCCTGTTTCGTCACAATTGAACACTTGTTGGGGTTTGAATTTTTCAGACTCTACATACCCCTTAAATTCCTACACAAATTTTTCAGCCGCCCGTTTGTCTGAACTGGCTGCCTCACCATGCCTTACAACACTGTATGCCACTACGCTTCTTAAATCTGTCAAACCAGCCTCTGCTGGCCTTAAAATCACTAAAATCAGCACTGGTTCCAGGCATTTTCTTTACAAGATTGACATGCAACTGCCTTACATTTTCACAAATGATTGACTCCGAAACACTATCACCCGCTATCTTTTTATTGTTGATCCACATCACCAACAACTTCTCAACCTCTTCGACTGTTTGTGATCTACAGTGGACCCCCGAGTAATGAACAAAATTCATTCCAGAAGCCTGCTCAAGTGCCATTACCAAACGAATTTACTCCCTTAAGAAATAATGTCAAGTAGGTTAGTCAATTTCAGACCCCTAAAAATAAACTTACAAAAGCACTTACAATATTATACTTACATAATTGTACGATTTCCGGGGTGCTTGTAACTCGGGGGTCCACTGTATTTTTGGTTAACATGTCAACACCTTTTGCAACATCACCTTCCTTGAGTTCTTTTCTCTTCGCCCGGATAGATGTGATAGTTTATTTGTTTTTGCCGTACATCCTGGCATGCTCCCCCACACATACGCCACTCGTATTTTTTCTACTATCTCCTTCACTTCTATGGTGTTCCTCACTTTCTTTACCACAGGGCTGCCCCTAGGAAGTTTCTTTGGGCCCATGGTGGCTTATTTCACAGTCACAATTAATGAAGAAGCACTAAACACAATGAATTTATTGTGAAATGTTTGGATGAGCGCACAGTGTAATGTTCACCCAAGGATAAGCAATGCTAGACTGGCTCACGATGCCTGTGTGGGGAGGCGCACAAGCGCGGGCAGGCGGATAGGTCTGGTACGCTGGCCGAAACACGGGGCAACGGCCGAAACGTGGGACAAAATTTGCCCGAAAAAAGTGGTCGAAACTCAAAGCGGCTGATACTCAGGGCGGCTGAAACTCAGGGTTCCACTGTATTTGATAAGTGTGAATCATATAAAAAATTCTGCAGCACGCAGTGCATAATGATAAAAAACTGTGATCGTGTTTTTGGTTTTAAACAGTAACTTTGTGGTTGTGTTCTCGGTTTCTTGGTTTCATTTGATAGAATGGAAGATATATTACAGAAATAGAAATTATTTTGATTGGTTTCAGGATTTGAAAATAGCTTGAAATTGAGCTCAAAGTAGCGGAAGTGTTCAATTTTTGACGATGTTCAAGAGTAAACAAATTGTGTTGTGCATCCAATACATGTCAACTGGTGAGTCTAATGTGTTCACAAATGCGCTGATATTATTTATAGAATTAGTATTGCAATACAGTGGACCCTCGGTTAACGAATACCCCGGAAATCGTGCAATTATGTAAGTATAATTTTGTAAGTTCTTGTGGAAGTGTATTTTTGGGGGTCTGAAATAGACTAACCTACGTGAAATTTTTCCTTAAGGGAGTAAATTCGTTCGGTAATGGCACTTGAGCAGACTTCAGGAGTGAAGTTTTTACGAAACTCGGGGGTCCACTGTATTGCATAACGGTAAATATTTTTGTGTGAATATAAAATCAAAATGGTTTTCATGTGTAAAGCCTGGGAACATTACTAATGAATGGAGGAAATGTAATTTTAGTGCCAGGAATTCCTGCATTGTTTATTCCTATTTTGAAATTGGAATAATTTGAAATTTGTGTGAAATTGGCCAAATTATCGATTTCTGATCACTATTGGGTAGTTGAAATAGTTGATTGGGCAGTTTCTTGTGCTCAGTCAATAAAATAGAAGACATACTAGCGAAATAGCTAGTAGTATATCTTCCATACTGGCACAATGTAAATGGTCTAAAATAGACATCAAAATGGGCTAAATCGCCAATGCATAAATATCGCTGACACAGCAAAATTCACGAAAGCGTAATTGTCAGTTTTCCATCAAATTTTGCCCTTTTTGTTTTATTACCTTCAGAAAAAGATTCTCTACAATTTCATAAAAAATAACTTTTTTTTTTTTAAATTCTTGGACATTGTGGACAAGTTTCAGATCGGAGGTCTGAACAGTGAAAGGGTTAACAAATTTTCAGTTACAGCAGACCATTGTTTAACACAGTTTTGTTTGGCATGTTTTGGTTATAGCACTATTGAAGAATTGCGGCATATTTTTGTATAACACTTCGTAAAATTAACAACACGGTTCAGTTTGCGGGATGGGAAAAAATTTGGAGCTTGGCTGTGGGTTAGACCATTGAGTCAATGGGGAAGGACTTACTGCTATCCCCACCACCCTTGTCCCAGCCGATTCATACGCGTGTAGGATGCTTGCTAGGAGCTACCTGTGTTTATTTTTGTTTCAAATTCAAATTTTTATTTCTTTGCAAGTTTACAATGTGATTGACATGTTGTAGGGAGTCCTATTTACATAGTTTACAGTGTGTAATTACAATAATGATTTGCAGTGCAAAGAGAACCACTATCATGCCTAGGCATTATGGGCAGACTACTTAATACTAGACAAATAGAACCAGTTTGTTAAAGTTGTACATCTGTTTTTATATATAGCAAACAGTAAATTGACTTAAATTGCAATATGGGAATATTACACTGGGACACGTTGAAATTAGTACAGGTTGTATGTATCAACAGTAAAATGACTTTAATTACAATATGGGAATACAGTGGTACCCCGAATTTCGGCCACCTCCCAACTCGAACAATTATGTACGTGTATTATTGTAAGTGCTTTTGTAAGTGTATTTTTGGGGGTCTGAAACAGACTAATCTAATTTACATTATTCCTTATGGGAACAAATTCATTTGGTAACGGCACTCGAACAGCCTTCTGGAATGAATTTTGGCCGAAACTCAGGGTTCCACTGTATTACAATGGGCAATGTTGAAAGTAGTTTACAATATGAGATTGTTACAATTGAGTATAAGTCAGAACAATTTTGTGCAGGTATTGTTTTTTTACATTGTAGTACGTATTAAGTAATGTGATGAACTTTGAGCATCTATTTTTGAAGTTTTGAGATTTAGGTGAGTGACACTGATAGCACAGTATGTGGTAATGGAGGTGAATTTGAAAGCAGCTTGGAAGCTGTTTAGTTTTGGGTGAGTAGGTGATTTCTAAGAAGAGTCTTGAATTGATTTGCAGACAAGGGTCCTTTAGTGTTCTCTGGCAGTGAATTCCAAATCTTAGGGCCCTTTATGAGCATAGCGGTTTTGCATAGGGAGAGATGGACACGAGGGATATCAAAGAGTTATCTGTGTCTTGTATTATGGTTGTGTGTTCTGTTGCAGCTGTCAAGGAGGAGTTTAAGAGGAGGGTTTATATTAGAGTGCAGTGTCCTATGTATGTAGTAGTCACAATAAAAAGTGTGGGCGTTTTGTATATTGAATAAGTTAAGACTCTTGAATAGTGGCGGAGTTTGCTGTCTTGAGTTGGAATTTATCAATCGGACTACTGTTTTTTGTTGGGTTATTAAGGGTCTGAGGTGGGCCAAGGACACTAACAGTGACTGGTTGTGTGGTAGAGTTAGCTCCATTTGTGCATACATACTTGTTTCTGTTGCTAAAGTATGACTATGTAGTTGAGAAAGTGCCCTCTTATTCCATAATGAGTTAACTTTAGGTGCAATAAGTCATGATCATCTGTATGAAAAGCTTTTCGTAGATCAATGAAGATTCCTAGGGGGAGTTCTCTTTTTTCGAGTGCCGTATATATTAGTTCTAGCATGTGTATTATAAGAACATAAGAAACATAAGAAAAAAAGGAACACTGCAGCAGGCCTACTGACCCATGCGAGGCAAGTCCATCACTCACCGGCTTAGACCTGACCACCCGGAGCTAACCTTCTCCAGGTAAACTCCAGGTAGTCAGGTCACTTCCACTTAAGGAATTAGTACTGCATCTGACCTAGTAGCACAAGCTAGTCAGGTTCAACTCACACCCACCCACACCCACTCATGTATTTATCTAACCTATTTTTAAAACTACACAACATCCCAGCCCCTATGACGGTACTCGGGAGTTTGTTCCACTCATCCACAACTCTATTACCAAACCAGTGCTTTCCTATATCCTTCCTGAATCTGAACTTTTCCAACTTGAAACCATTGCTGAGAGTCCTGTCTTGGCTGAATATTTTCAGCACGCTATTTACATCCCCTTTATTTATTCCTTTTTTCCATTTATACACCTCAATCATATACCCCCTAATTCTACGCCTTTCTAGAGAGTGCAGATTCAAGGCCCTCAGTCTATCCTCATAGGGAAGATTTCTGATACATGGGATCAACTTTGTCATCCTTCTCTGTACGTTTTCCAGAGCATTTATATCCATTCTGTAATACGGTGACCAGAACTGTGCATCATAATCTAAATGAGGCCTAACCAAAGATATATAGAGTTGAAGAATAACCTGAGGACTTCTATTATTTATACTTCTTGATATGAAGCCAAGGATTCTGTTAGCTTTATTGCGAACACTTATGCACTGTTGTCTTGGTTTCAGATTACTGCTAACCAGAACTCCTAAATCCTTCTCGCAATCACAAGTAGTATTAAGATCTACATTATTCAGTTTATATATGGCATGGTTATTGTCCTGCCCAACATTTAGAACTTTGCATTTGTCTCCATTAAACTGCATCTGCCACTTCTCTGACCACTGCATCAGTCTATTCAAATCATCCTGGAGTGCTCTAATGTCCTCATTAGAATGAATTGGATGGCCTATTTTGGTGTCATCAGCAAATTTGCTTATGTTGCTATTTATTCCCTCATCTATGTCATTTATGTAAATTGTAAACAACAGGGGGCCCAAAACTGACCCCTGTGGGACACCGCTTGAGACGTGCCCCCATTCTGATTTCTCCCCATTTATGCAAACTCTCTGCTGCCTATTTGTCAACCATGCCTCTACCCAGGAAAAAATTTCTCCTCCTATTCCGTGTGCCTTAAGTTTCATCAATAGCCTCTGATGTGGAACTTTATCGAAAGCCTTACTGAAGTCCATATACACAATATCATATTCATTACCATGATCTACCTCCTCAAACACCTTAGTGAAAAAAGTTAGTAAATTTGTAAGACAGGAACGCCCCTTAGTAAAACCGTGTTGAGATTCGTTAATCAATTTATGCCTATCAAGATGGCTACGAATTGCCTCGGCAATTATTGATTCCATAAAGTTAACAACTATGGAGGTAAGGCTTATTGGTCTATAGTTTGAAGCTAAGAACCTGTCACCTGCCTTGTAAATAGGTATTACATTTGCCTTTTTCCACTTGTCTGGCACTATGCCAGTTTGTAGTGATATATTGAAAAGATTTGCTAAAGGTTTGCTAAGTTCCTCTTTACATTCCTTTAAAACTCTTCCAAACAGTTCATCAGGGACTGGGGATTTGTTAGGTTTTAATTTCTCTATTTGTCTGAGGACCATGTCACTAGTTACCCCAATCGAGCATAGTCTATTATCTTCCTGTTCAACATAATTTATTATTTCTGGAATTCCGCTAGTATCTTCCTGAGTAAAAACTGAAGAATAAGAGGCATCGTTCGTGCTTTTTTTCAGCCTGAATCGAAACTGACTGGGGTTGAGTATGTTGAGGGTGACTAGGTAGGAATAGACTTGTTTATGAATTAATTTTTCAAAGATTTTAGAGAGAAGGGGTAAGTTAAATATAGGCTTGTAGTTGTTCAGGTCAGTTGGATCACCACCTTTGTGGATCAGGGTGACCCTTTCTATTTTGAGAATTGATGGGAAGGTGGAGGAGTCAATGGATTTGTTAAAGAGAGTTGCAATAACTGTTGACAGTACATGAGAATCTTTTTTATACATAAAAGGCAGTAAGTTATTTGGGTCTCCTGCCTTGTTCTTAAGTGTTTTGATGATGAGGGAGATTTCAGTTGGCTTAATTGATGATAAAAATAAAGAGTATTTGGGTAGTTGCCAGTGAGGTAGTCTGTTGGTTGAGTGTTTGAGCTTGGGATTCTGCTCGCTAGATTTTTTCCTACGGTCGAGAAGAAGACATTTAGTTTGTTGGCAGTATCAGTTGGTTGGAGGAGGGATTCATCTGGTTTCATTAGTTTGATTATTCTGTTTTTGGATATCTTTTTAGTTCCTAGAATTTCAGATAAGGTTTTCCAGGTCTTTTTCATATCACCTTTTATGCTATGTACAGTGGTACCCCGACTTACGATATTTTTTCATTCCAGAATGCTGTTCAAGTGCCATTACCAAACGAATTTATCCCCATAAGGAATGATGTAAAATAGACTAGTCCTTTTAGACCCCCAAAATTACACTTACAAAAGCATTTAAAAAAATAAACTTACATAAAAGGGTGAGTTTGGGGACTATCGTAAGTCGGGGTACCACTGTAATCTGTTTTCATAATACGTTTTTTTTTACCTTATCAGGCTGGTTAGTATTGACGAGTAACGTTTAGTCTGGTCCCTAGGTATTAGCCCCAATCTGTACTGCTTTTCATATAGGTGTTTTTTGTTAATGGATTTGAGGATGCTGTTTGTAAGCCAGGGGCTGTTAAGTCTCTTAGCTGTGATTTGCTTGTTTTTTTTTAGGGCAATGCAAGTTATAGAGGTATTGTCTTTTTTAAAAAATTATTTACACATTCATCAATAACTGGGTTTATTGCTAGCTCGTTTTGCCAGTCGATGTTACTCATTGCTGTAACAAAGTTATTAATAGATGACTCATTATGTAGTCGGAGCTGATTTTAGTCGAGTCTTGCGGCAATTTACCTAGGTTGGTTTTGAGAAAGGTAGGATAGTGGTCAGTGGTGTTATTTGTGATTATGCCTGAGTTTAATGGGGATATTGTGTTTGTCGAGATGTGGTATTGTAAGGAGACACTAGTCTCCAAAATTCTTGTAGGTTTTATTACTGTTGGCAGAAGTAAGAAGCTGCTCATAGTGTTTGTGAATTCAGTTACTTGTGGGTCATGGTCATGTAGGAGGTTTATATTGAAGTCGCCTGTGATAATCAGATGGTGTTTGTTCACATGTGCATCAGTTATCATGCTTCTTAATTTTTAACTAAATAAGTAAATATTGGACTGAAGTACTCTGTAGGATTGAGTTTAGATCTTTTAATTGCCATATCTTAAATCTGCCAAGCAGTCATGACACCCAGTAGGCATACAAGTGTTGCTGAAAGTGGCAAGAAAAGGTTTAAGCATTTAAGTCTTAGAATTAACAAAGTAAATAGAGATATGTATTAGACAACAGATAGCCTGTGGCCGTAATGAAGCGTCACTTTGTGCACATAAAAAGAATGAGGTAAATATGAGTTTGTGTGATGACTGATTGACTTACTGACTTGGCTTATTTACTGACGTATTTGACTGACTTACTGACTGACTTACTGACTGACTTACTGACTGACTTACTGACTGACTTACTGACTGACTTACTGACTGACTTACTGACTGACTTACTGACTGACTTACTGACTGACTTACTGACTGACTTACTGACTGACTTACTGACTGACTTACTGACTGACTTACTGACTGACTTACTGACTGACTTACTGACTGACTTACTGACTGACTTACTGACTGACTTACTGACTGACTTACTGACTGACTTACTGACTGACTTACTGACTGACTGACTTACTGACTGACTTACTGACTGACTTACTGACTGACTTACTGACTGACTTACTGACTGACTGACTGACTGACTGACTGACTTGACTGACTGACTTGACTGACTGACTTGACTGACTGACTTGACTGACTGACTTGACTGACTGACTTGACTGACTTACTGACTGACTTAAAGTTAGACTTTTTCACTAAAGAGGACCCTGAAACGGTGTCTAGAGCAGCTGATGCCTTACCGTCAGTTGTATAATGTACTGCAGGGTAAAATAGAACAGAAATCCATTACAGAATTTATGCACACTCCAGTACAGCCATCGACTTCAATACCAGAACCTCTACCATCCACCTCAGCCCAGTAGGGCCACAGCATAACTCTCCACTCTCCACAATCATCCACAAACACCAGCACCCACAATTTAAGGAAAGAAATACTATTATTTCTGTTGTATTTGTAATCTTAAGCAGTAAAAACAACATAATACAGTGAACCCCCGAGTTTCGTAAACCCCGGAAATCGTACATTTATGTAAGTATAATATTGTAAGTGCTTGTGGAAAAGTATTTTTGGGGGTCTGAAACAGACTAACCTACGTAACATTTTTCCTTAAGGGGGTAAATTCGTTCGGTAATGGCACTTGAGCAGACTTCAGGAGTGAAGTTTTTACGAAACTCGGGGGTCCACTGTACATCACGACAATGAACTACAATTACATATTCACTTTTATTTTTGTAAGATCTGTTGGTCTAAAAAAAAAGTTGTTTGGCTTTTTGGGGGCTCCTAGGAACGTAACCCTATTTTACCCATACGTTCTTCAGTTTGTCTAACACGGTTTTAACTACCATGGCATTTTCAGGAATGTAATTACCGTGTTAAACAATGGTCTACTGTACTTTTAAAAAATTAATTTTAGAATGATAAAGTTGGAGAAATGTGGCAACTCTTTGCAGACTAGGATTTTGATGGTCTCACTTGTACCAGCTATCAGATGAAAGTAAAGTGTCTGTGAGAAATATTCTCTTCCAAAATTTATTGTATTTGATCAGTAAGACATGTACAACAGTTGGGGGGTATCTTTATTATTGAAACATTTCACCTACACAGTAGGCTCCTTCAGTCAGATACAGTGGACCCCCGAGTTTCGTAAAAACTTCACTCCTGAAGTCTGCTCAAGTGCCATTACCGAACGAATTTACTCCCTTAAGGAAAAATTTCACGTAGGTTAGTCTATTTCAGACCCCCAAAAATACACTTCCACAAGAACTTACAAAATTATACTTACATAATTGCACGATTTCCGGGGTATTCGTTAACCGAGGGTCCACTGTATAGAGGTAGCAGGTGCGGTAGCGAAGTAAGGATGATGTAATCAGTCCATCAACTGATTCACTCTACAGCGATTTTCACTTTATAGCGGTAGCCGGGAACCTATCCTGCTGTATAAACGGGGCCCTCCTGTAATAATATTTTCATGTTATCAAACTACTTTACACTATTGATATCATTAGTGTAAGTACAGTGGAACCCCGGTTAATGAAAAAAATTCATTGCAGAAGCCTGCTCAAGTGCCATTACCGAACGAATTTACTTCCTTAAGAAAAAATGTCATTTAGGTTAGTCTATTTCAGACCCCCAAAAATACACTTCCACAAGCACTTACAATATTATACTTACATAATTGCACGATTTCTAGGGTGTTCGTTAACCGGGGTTCCACTGTAGTTTGATAACATAATATCTATTATGGTTAAGAGATGAAAATTTTCAGTATAAGTATCAACAAGACAGAAGTAGGGCTCTACAACATTTATTATGGAAATGTCTCGCTCGCTGGTAGCTTTCTCAGTCCAGTACAGAGACTGAGAAAAACAGAGTATGTACTATACTGTATATAAGCAAAGCAAGGATGGGTGTAAATCAAGGATGGTCATAGCCTGGAGAGAGATGTCAGGAACTGGTCACCTGATTGCTGTATTTTGATGGACCCTCAATCTACATCATGAGCTCAGCTCACTCAGATAAGCTGTGAGCGGTAAATTTGGGCCTACATGTGAGAGAATGCATCTATGTGGTAAGTGTGCACCATATAAAACAAATCCTGCAGCACGCAGTGCATAATGAGAAATAAAAAATGCGACCGTGCTTTTGGATTGAAACATCGATTTTGCGGTGTATTTTCGTATGGTTTTTACGGTTGTGTTCACAGTTTCTTAGTCTCATTTGATAGAATAGAAGATATATTACAGAAATAGAGATCATTTTGATTGGTTTTTAGTACTGAAAATAGCTTGAAATTGATCTCCAAGTAGCGGAAATGTTAAATTTTTGCCAATGTTCAAGAGTAAACAAATGACGTCACGCATCCAATTCACATCAACTGGTGGGTCTAATATACGTTCATGAATGTGCTGATATTATTTATACAATTATTACAATATTGCATAACAGTATATCTTCTATTTTTTGGTGTGAATAAAAATTCTTTATGTAAATAAAATATCAAAATGGAATTCATCTGTAAAGCCTGGACATGTAACTAGTAAACAGAGGAAATGTTATTTTAGTGTCAGGAATGCCTGCATTGTTTATTCTGGACCCTATTTTGAAACTAGAATATTTTGATCTTTGTGTGAAATTGGCCAAATTACCAATTTCTGATCACTTTATTGGGTAGTTGAATAGTTGATTGGGCAGTTTCTTGTGCTCAATCGATAAAATAGAAGTAATAATAGCGAAATAGGTAAGAATTTTGTTGACTGGAATACTAATATAGTTGGCCTAAAATAGGAGTCAAAGTGGGCAAAATTGCTGATGCATAAATATCGCTGATGTAGTAAAATTTGCAGTAGTGTAATTTTGTCAATTTTCCATCCAACTTCGTACTTTTTACTTTATTACCTTCAGAAAAGGATTCTCTCCCATTTCATAAGAAAAAAATAATTTTTTTTTGTTTTTAAATTCTTGGACCCTCAAAAGTTTAAGGAAAATGGTTTACAAAGGTGAAGTGTGTGGAGTCAACATTGATTTCCACATCCAGTACAGTCATCCAGAGCAAAGATAGTTTTAGCTTCTCTGGGATCTCGACTTATTTAATTAATAATAACCCATCAAAACACACCAGTCAGGGGGGCCCCTCAGTTCCTCAACTCTCTCCAAGTTATGACCATTCCTGGTTTCTATACATGATCTTGTTCTGCCCTTTATAATTCTTTTCTCAGTCTGTATTGTACTGACGAAAGCTCCTTATGTGAAATGTTTCCATAATGCATGCTAATGCTTCGCTTGTCATATTTATAAATTTATTATGCTATTCATGGGTAATTGGTTATAATGAATTTCATTAATGTTATGTTATGCAGGTCAATTTTATTCCTAATTATAATTTTCTTTTAAATTTACAGTTTCTAGAAATACCTCTAGATCATCATGTCTTCAAGTTACAAGATGTAAGAGAATGGGGAGGACACACAGAAATTATAGCAATGTCGCATCTCTTTCAGTGAGTTGTATACTTATTTTAAAAGTTTTCTGAGTAATTGTTATTTTTAGTAGTAAAAAAATACTAAATTTGTATAATGTATATGAGCTAGGTTTGTACAGTAATGTACTATTGTAGGGAGTGGTTTATCCTAACTGTCTATATCTCTGATATTATTTTTTTTTTTACTTCCTACTAGAAGTATAAACACAGAAAATCTTTGTGGTAGCTATATCTAAGCATTCCTTCCTAAGTTGTTGTAGTACAGTGGACCCCCAGATTACGTACTGCTCCAAACTCGAACAATTATGTAAGTGTATTTTTGTACGTGCTTTTGTAAGTGTATTTTTGGGGGTCTAAAAGGACTAATCTAATTTACATTATTCCTTATGGGAACAAATTCGTTCGGTAACGGCACTTGAACAGCATTCTGGAACGAAATAATGACGTAATCCAGGGGTCCACTGTAGTTGTCTTATGTTTTCCTTGAATCTTTTCCTGTATGTTTTTCATTTTCTTTTTTCATAATTTTGGTTGCATATAACTACAACCCTTTTGAACTGTACCATATAGTACTTCACTCTTTATACAGGGTTGACTTTGGAAAAAATGGCATAAACAAGCTGTATTTCTTTACTGTTGTTATATTCACAAAGCGCTAAACCCTGTGTGGTAGACATTAACACTTCTAGGTGCTGTGGCACCTAGAAGTATTCAGACCTTGGAATCCAGGTTGCAGATAATGAGCAGTATGGGGTGTTTTCTCTGTTTTTCACATTGCCTCTGATTTTTTTCTGTCCCATGGCCATATTAGCTGCTGTTATTGCTTTGTAGATCATATATACAACTTTGATAAATAATGACAAAGAAAAGATATTACTTGCACAAGAGGAAATTATTAGCAGTGGCTCTCTTCTCTGCTGGTACCCCTCAAGGAAGGTGCCTTAATGTTGGTAAGGGCTCTTAATACTAGGAATTTGATCTGTTCTTCCCTTCCTTGGATCAAACTTGAATGCCTTGCATGCCCTTAGGTGCTAAATGACCCTTACAGGTTTTGTGCTTATCCCTCACAGCCTCTCCTCCATTCCATAATTTTTTTTTTTTTTTTTTTGAACACATTGGCCATTTCCCACTGAGGCAGGGTGGCCAGAAAAAGAAGAAACACTTTCATTATCACTCACGCCATCACTGTCTTGCCAGAGATGTGCAAATATACTGCAATTCAAAAACTGCAGCATATCTCCACCCCTCATTCAGAGTGCAGGCACTGTACTTCCCACCTACAGGACTCAGGTCCAGATACAGTAGGTCCCACTTATACAGCAGGTTAAGTTCCAGGCTACCGCCGTAAAGTGGAACGCCCTTTTTTTTTTTTTTCCACTTATATATGCATATAAATACAATAGATAACAAGTTTACACTAACATATATGTATTAAGTTAGCAATAGAACTAGACAATAAAAAAGTAAAATACACATATAGTACACTCATTACTTACCTTAAAATATTTGTAGTCTATGTAGGGTGAGAAGTGAGTAAACAAGTTAAAACGAATAAACGAGAGAGAGAATGAGTAAATGAGAGAGAGGAGTCAGAGGACAGAGACACAGAGGAACGTAAACAAACACATGTTTGTATTATACATATCATAATACACTTTACATTGTGTACAATGTAAAGTGTTTGTATTATGATAATAATAATATACGTACATTTTTTTTTTTTTTTCAACAAGTCGGCTGTCTCCCCCGAGGCAGGGTGACCCAAAAAGAAAGAAAATCCCCAAAAAAGAAAATACTTTCATCATCATTCAACACTTTCACCACACTCATACATAATCACTGTCTTTGCAGAGGAGCTCAGATACGACAGCTGAGAATAGTCCCACGTACATGTATAATAATAATAAATACAATATTGTTTAACTTCCAACACAATGCAAGCTTTCTCTCTCTTTAATAATAATAATAATAATAATAATAATAATAATAATAAATACAATATTATTTAGCATCCAACATAATGCAAGCTTTCTCTCTCTACCCCAGTAATACTATAGTGTACACATTTTCTCTGATGTTGGACTAGAGAAAACGTAATTCTTGCCGTCACCCCTACAAGTCGCCTGGCTACCACATCTCATATTTGTTAATTTATTCTACTGTGGGTTGTATTTTTCATGTTTATATGTTATGTAGCGTGTTTATTATACAATTTTTAAAAAAATATCATAGATGGATTATTGAAAATGTGTATAGTGTATTAATGTAATATATGACATTTAATGTGCCTCAGAGTGCTTTTTATTGCCTATTATTATTATTATCATCATTATTAATATGACATCCTGGAGACTAATAAGACACTCCTAGTGATTTTAATGTGTACCTGCACACCAGCACAGTGTGTAAGTTTATTTAGGTACAGGTACACATAAGTATAATTCTCAGAGTACGCATATATAAAACATGAAATAACTTTTAAACACTTGAAATTTTGGAAGGTTCCAGACATAATGGAGAGACGAGGTGCTCACGGAGAATGTAAACAAACCGGTTGGGGTGCAGTGACCATATTAGAAAGACAGTTGGGGGAGCTGTATAGCGAATTTTGGTCATAATTTGAAATGTCTGTATTAGCGGAACGCCGTAAAGCGGGGCCCTACTGTAACCCGTTTCCCTGAATCCCTTCATAAATGTTAATTTGATCGCACTCCAACAGCACATCGTCATAAAAAACATTTGCCTCCACTCGCTCCTGTCTAACACACTCGTGCATGCTCACTGGAAGTCCAAGCCCCTTGCACACAAAATCTTTACCCCCCTCCCTCCATGGTTGTAACAATAATTCTCAGATGGGAGAGGAAAGAACGGGCAGAGTCAGTCAGGCAAATTGAATTGCCCTAAAAATTTATCTTTTTGATAAAATTTATATTTTTGATAATTTTTTTATTTGCATTTATATAATTGTGACCTTTCAGCATAAATACTTCCAAGTTTCCACCAAGACCATCTCAGCAACCTAACTTTACCTTGTTACAGTATTTTTTTTTTTTCTCCAACAAATCGGCCGTTTCCCACCAAGGCGGGTTGGCCCAAAGAGAAAAACAAAAGTTTCTCTTTTTAACTTTAGTAATGTATACAGGAGAAGGGGTTACTAGCCCCTTGCTCCCGGCATTTTAGTCGACTCTTACGACACGCATGGCTTACGGAGGAAGAATTCTGTTCCACTTCCCCATGGAGATAAGAGGAAATAAGAACAAGAACTAGTAAGAAAATAGAAGAAAACCCAGAGGGGTGTGTAAATATATGCTTGTACATGAATGTGTAGTGTAACCTAAGTGTAAGTAGAAGTAACAAGACATACCTGAAATCTTGCATGTTTATAAGACAGAAAAAAGACACCAGCAATCCTACCATCATGTAAAACAATTACAGGCTTTCGTTTTACACTCACTTGGCAGGACGGTAGTACCGCCCTGGGCGGTTGCTGTGTACCAACATACTACCTAGGTTGTTACAGTATATGTAATATAATTTAGCTTAATATTTTAATTTTGTGGTGTTCAGACTTGGTTTTATGGAGTTATTGCAACTACATATTTAATTTAAACTTTTTGGCAGAACAGGCTTTGTTGAATCAGCCAAGTTGGCAATTTTTGAGCAAATAAAACTGTGAAAGGCAGAAATACACGATACTATTCCTGTTTCATATACTCCATATGGGTTTGTGCTTTTTAGAGTAGTGTCTATATAAATACTGTAGTCTGTATGTGGTATAGTGGGTTTAACACTTAGTTATAATTATAATAATAATAATAATAATAATAATATATGGTTTATAAAGAAAATGAGACAAAACAGTGTACATATGGTAAGACAATCAAATTAAAACAAAAACATTCATCATAGCTGGGTTGTAATCTCTATATGTTGGAATTTAATCCCCATTTTAGGAATTACAGCTTTCTTGTTTGGTGGTGAAAAGGTTAGATACATTGAGCTTAATGACCCTTGTGCAATTGATAGACTTTAAACATCCTCCCTTAAAAATGTGCATAAAAGAATATTTTGGAGTGATGGTAGTCTAGTAGCAAAATAAATGTACAGTATGTTAAATTTTCTAAATTTGTACCTGAAAGATTTATTAATTTTAAGTATTTTTGCAGGGTGGATTTTCTTATTTATCAAGAAATCGGGCAAATGCCATTCAAGGCCACAGAAAATAGCTACCCAAAGACTCTCATGTTAAGTTACACCCACGGGAACCATTATGACATTGTCTACCAAAAAGACGCAGCTACCATACGGGGATTTTGTCAATGTGAGTTCTTGCATGTAATGTTTTTGAGGGGTTGAAAGCAGGTAAAATTACAGTATTTTTTAAAATTTGCATTGTAGAAATAAATATTTTTTATAATGTGGTTATCCCTCAATGTAATGGACCTTGTTATAACACTTCTGGGTAAATTGTAATTTTAACTTTAAATAATGTATACTATACTATACTACATGCACAGTAGAGCATCTTAGGGATTTTTCTGCTATTTAACATTATTTTCATTTAATGGACACTTGGTCAATTCCCCACTAGTCCATTATATTGAGGGTTACCTGTACAGTGGTACCTCGAGTTACGATGGTCCCCAACATCGCCCTTTTATGTAAGTTTATTTTTTTAAATGCTTTTGTAAGTACAGTGGTACCTCGAGTTACGATGGTCCCCAAAATCGCCCTTTTATGTAAGTTTATTTTTTTAAATGCTTTTGTAAGTATATTTTTGGGGGTGTAAAAGGACTAGTCTATTTTACATTATTCCTTATGGGGATAAATTCGTTTGGTAATGGCACTTGAACAGCATTCTCGAACGAAAAAATATCGTAACTCGAGGTACCACTGTATTTGGAGAAGATTAGATGCAATTTTTTTTTGTAAATTTTACCACATTGAAAAATGTTAAACTTCTAATTATTAAATACTGTTTTTAATGCCAAAGAACTTCTTGCTGAAGCTGTACCCCTCAAGGGCAGTGTCTTAATGTTTGGTGAAGGGCTCTTGATCAATAGGAGCTACCCTCCTTCCTCAGATCAAACCTGATTACCTCCCATTTCCAAGGCACTGTATGACTCATTTTGGCTGAGTGTTTCCCCATGAATATAATTAAATATAATTCATTACTTTGACAAAAGAAATTATGCTGTGGATCTATTTTGTAGATTTTTGTTTATTTTCCAAGAAATACAGACTATCTGAGCATGCTACTTAATAATCTGTTAAGTAAAAGTTGTATGATTAGTTTTTATGAAACTGATTTTATTATTTTCTACAGCTGTGGTGTATGACATCCTTTATTCACGTGTATTTCAACTGAAAGATGTACGACTTGCCGTTGACACAATGCTTCACGATAAGGAGTATGCTTCATTAAGAAGAGACTCCGCTAACTCCACTGAACTTAAGGAAATTGGAGCATTAGTTGAGAAAATTATGGGGACAAATATTTCTAGGGATAATAGTCAAGATGAAGCTGATAAAAAGTGAGTTATTTTGAATGTTACCTTAATCTTCGTAAAGATCTACTTCTTAAGTTTTTTAGTCTTTTTCATTTTTCGTGACGAATATCTTGTTTATCTTCCTAATCATTGTTTTGTAATGATGGATATTGTTGTTATAAATGGAATCTTCCCAGGCATTTTATCCCCAGTCCTTCTGGAAGCATCTGTTAAAGTACAGTGGTACCCCGAGTTTCGTACTTTTATTCGTTCCAGAAGGCTGTTCGAGTGCCGTTACCAAACGAATTTGTTCCCATAAGGAATAATGTAAATTAGATTAGTCTGTTTCAGACCCCCAAAAATGCACTTACAAAAGCACTTACAATAATACACTTACATAATTGTTCGAGTTGGGAGCAGTACGATATTTGTGTGAATTTTGAACTGATCAAGTACAGTGGAACCCCGGTTTTCGTCTGGTCCGAATATCTACATACATATACCGGCTACCTAATAATAATATCTTTATTTACTACAAGTACAGTGGACCCCCGGTTTTCGTAATTAATCAGTTCCAGAGAGAGTGACTAAAACCGAATAGTATTACGATTTCCGAATCCATTTTCCACATGAGAAATAATGGAAATTCAATTAATCCGTTCCAGACACCCAAAAGTATTAAAATAAAATATTTTTCTACATTAAATATACATTTAATTATACAGAAAACAATGAGACGAAGAATAAAACAATAAACCCATGACACTTACCTTTATTGAAGAGTTGTTGATGTGTGGAAGACGGGAGGAGGGGAGAGGATGGAAGATTTGTTATTGTTTGGAAGGGAAATCCCCTCAAGGGAGGTTCCTTGATGCTGGTGAGGGGCTCTTGATCTAGGGAATTGGATCTGTGTTCCAGTTCCCTGAATTAAGCCTGAATACCTTCCATCCTCCCCCACATGCGCTGTATAATCCTACGGGTTTAGCGCTCCCCCATGATTATATTAATGGAAGGGAAATCCCCTTCCATAAAGACATCAGGTAACAAGTCCTTATCTGGGGTTACTTCCCTTCTTTGTTTTTTAATGCCACTAGGATCAGCTTGAGAGTCACTGAACCCCTGTCTCACAAAATAACTGTCCAGAGAGCTGTGTGTCTGGCGTCTCTTTAAAACTTGCCTAAAATGGGACACCACATTATCATTGTACATGTTGTCAACACGGCCTGCAACAACTTTATCAGGGTGAATATTTTTTATTAACACATAGGCCGTTTCCCACCAAGGCAGGGTGGCCTGACAAAGAAAAACTTTCATCATCATTCACTCCATCACTGTCTTGTCAGAGGCGTGCTTACACTACAGCTAAAAAACTGCAACAATAACACCCCTCCTTCAGAGTGCTGGCACTGTACTTCCCATCTCCAGGAATCAAGTCTGGCCCGCTGGTTTCCCTGAAACCCTTCATAAATGTTACCTTGCCTATACTCCAACAGCACGTCAAGTCCTAAAAACCATTTGTCTCCATTCGCTCCTATCTAACACGCTCACACACGCTTGCTGGAAGTCCAAGCCCCTCGCACACAAAACCTCCTTTACCCCCTCCCTCCAACCTTTTCTAGGCCGACCCCTACCCGGCCTTCCCTCCACTACAGATTTATACACTCGAAGTCATTCTATTTTGTTCCATCCTCTCTATATGTCCAAACCATCTCAATAACCCCTCCTCAGCTCTCTGGATAATAGTTTTGGTAATCCCACTCCTCCTAATCTCCAAACTATGGATTCTCTGCATTATATTCACACTACACATTGCCCTCAGACATGACATCTGCACTGTCTCCAGCCTTCTCATTGTTGCAACATTCATAACCCATGTCTCACACCCGTACAAGAGTGTTGGTATACATTCCCCTCTTTGCTTTCATGGATAAAGTTCTCTGTCTCCACAAGCTTCTCAGTGCACCACTCACCTTTTTCCCCTCGTTAATTCAATGATTCACCTCATCCTTCATATACCCATTTGCTGACACATCCACTCCCAAATATCTGAACACTCACCTCCTTCATACTCTCTCCCTCCAATCTGATATCCAATCTTCCGTTATCTAATTTTTTTGTTATCCTCATCACCTTACTCTTTCCTATATTCACTTTTAATTTCCTTCTTTTACATACCCTACCAAACTCATCCACCAACCTCTGCAACTTCTCTTCAGAATCCCCCAAAAGCACAGTGTCATCAGCAAAGAGCAACTGTGACAACTCCCACTTTGTGTTAGATTCTTAGATTCTTTATCTTTTAACCCTACACCTCTTGCCAACACCCGAGCATTCACTTCTCTTACAACTCCATCTATAAATATATTGAACAACCACGGTGACATCACACATCCCTGTCTAAGGCCTACTTTTACTGGGAAATAATCTCCCTCTCACCTACATACTCTAACCTGAGCCTCACTATCCTCGTGAAAATGATCCATAAATCTTTGCACCTCTGTCCACTTGGCACAAATGTCCTTAATCTTTGAAGAAGGCACCGCGTCTTCCATCTCTCTTCCTCCTCCTCTGAAGCAATTTCCCGAGCTGTAGTCTGTTGCTATTGCAGATGAAGCTCTTGCAGATCTGCAGTGGTTAGCTTTTCATTGTGGTCCTCCACCAACTCTTCCACATCCTTGTCACTAACCTCCAACCCCATGGACTTCCCACAATTTTTTCCACAACAGGCAAAGGGTCCTGAGGGTCAGCCCCAAACCCTTCAAAATCCCTCTCTGGGACACAGTCTGGCCACAATTTTTTCCAAGCAGAGTTCAAAGACCTGGAGGTTACTTCCTCCCAAGCCTTCCCTATAAGGTTTATGCAATGGAGGATACTGAAGTGATCTTTCCAGAACTCTCTTAGGGTCAATCCAGTGTCTGAGGTTATGTTAAAGCATCTTTGAAACATTGCTTTGGTGTACAGTTTTTTGAAGTTTGCAATGACCTGCTGGTCCATGGGCTGGAGGAGAGGAGTGGTATTAGGGGGCAAGAACTTCACTTTGATGAAACGAAACTCTTCCATAATTTGCTCTTCCAAGTCTCGAGGATGAGAAGGAGCATTGTCCATTACCAGGAGGCACTTGAGTTCCAATTTATTTTCCAGGAGGTATTTCTTCACACTTGGGCCAAACACTTCGTTGAACCAATCAAAAAAATAATTTCCCTCGTGACCCATGCCTTACTGTTAGCCTTCCACATCACACACAAATTAGCCTTGGAAACACTGTATTTCTTGAACTCTGGGATTTTCAGAGTGATACATGAGTAAAGGCTTCAATTTTAAATCCCCACTAGCATTACTACACAACATAAGAGTTAGCCAGTCTTTCATAGGCTTGTGTCCTGGCAGTGCCTTTTCCTCCTGTGTAATGTAGGTCCTGTTTGGCATTTTCTTCCAAAACAGGCCTGTTTCGTCACAATTGAACACTTGTTGGGGTTTGAATTGTTCAACCTGTATGTACCCCTTGAATTCCTGCACATATTTTTCAGCCGCACATTTGTCTGAACTTGCTCCCTCACCATGCCTTATCACACTGTGTATGCCACTACTCTTCTTAAATCTGTCAAACCAGCCTTTGCTGGCTTTAAATTCGCTCACTTTAGCACTCGTTGCAGGCATTTTCTTGACAAGATCACCATGCAACTGCCTTGCTTTTTCAGATATTATCGCCTGCATAACACTATCTCCTGCTAATTCTTTCTCAGTGATCCACACCAACAACAAAGTCTCCACATCTTCCAGTATTTGCGATCTCTGTTTTGTGACCATACTTACACCTTTCGCAACAACAGCTTCCTTGATTTCATTTCCCTTGGCCACGATGGAAGCGATGGTTGTATGGGCTTTGCCATACAACCTTCCCAGTTCGGCGACACGTACTCCACTTTCATATTTTGCAATGATCTCTTTTTCAGTTCTACCATGTTTTTGACCTCCTTTACCACAGGGCTGGCACTAGGAGCTTTCTTTGGGCCCATGGTGGCTTATTTAGCAGTTGCAAGCACTAAAAACAATGGAATAATGACGAAATGTATCGTATGAACGCGTGGGGTGACCGTCACTCGCTGGTAAACAATGGCACACAGACTCTGAATGGTGTGTTAGGCTGCTCAGGGCCGGGCGTACGCGTCTGGGACCAATGATGATTACCAAGCGGAATTACGATCACCGAACCAATATTTTTACGAAAAAACATTATGAACACCTAATATTACGAACTCTGATGACTACGAACACCGGGGGTCCACTGTACATGTACATGGTATAAAGGTTTGGCTGACATCAATGACATATGTACTACTATATAGAAAGCCCCCTTGTTATGCTAAGCATTTCGGGCAAATTAGGTCAGTTTTGTCCCAGGATGTGACCCACACCAGTCGACTAACACCCAGGTACCCATTTTACGTATGTACTACTCACCTCTCACCCTACATTAAGACTACAAATATTTTAAGGTAAGTAATGAATGTACTGTGTATGTATTTTAATTTTTATTGTGTTTTTAATGCCTAGTTCTATTACTAACTTAATTTAAGATAGTGTAAACTTGACAACCCTACACCTGTTGTGGGATCTATTGTGGCTTTGGGGAAGTCCATGGGGTTGGATGTGAGTGGCCAGGATGTGGAAGAGTTGGTGGATGATCACAGGGAAGAGCTAACCACTGAAGAGCTGCAACACTATAGTTATTCTCTATAAAGTTTATTTTCTGTTAATATTTTTGGGTGTCTGGAACGGATTAACTAGATTTACATTATTTCTTATGGGAAATATTACTTTGGTTTTCGTCCATTTCGGATTTCGACCGACCTTCTGGAACGGATTAATTTAGGAAAACTGGGGTTCCACTGTATTACTGATTAAAATACGACTCAAAATGGGCAAAATCGCTGATGCATAAATTGCACCCATAACTGTGTCTGCATAATTCCACAAGTTTTACGTCAAATTTCGTACCTTTGGTATCATTACCTTCAGAAAGATTCTCTACCATTTCATTTTTTTGGGGGGAAGAGGGGGAGAATAGTTACTTGGAGCAATATTAATTTCAGGGATTTGGACAGTGAAAGAATTCAGATTAGTTTCCTGAAAATTCTGAACCATTTCATGCACTGGTCAGGGAGGTATAACATCTTTTAGGAGTGAGGAAGAGCACGGATGTGAGTGTGGGGAAGGTGCATGAGGCATTACGTAGAATGAAAGGGGGTAAAGCAGCAGGAACTGATGGGATCATGACAGAAATGTTAAAAGCAGGGGGAGATATTGTGCTGGAGTGGTTGGTATTTTTGTTTAATAAATGTATGAAAGAGGGGAAGGTACCTAAGGATTGGCAGAGAGCATGTATAGTTCCTTTATATAAAGGGAAGGGTGACAAAAGAGATTGTAAAAATTATAGGGGAATAAGTTTACTGAGTCATAGGTAGTAGGTTGGTAGACAGCAACCATTCAGGGAGGTACTACCGTCCTACCAAGTGAGTGTAAAAAGGAAGCCTGTATTTGTTTTACATGATGGTAGGATTGCTGGTGTCTTTTTTTTCTCTCATAAACATGCAAGATTTCAGGTACGTCTTGCCACTTCTACTTACACTTAGGTCACACTACACATACATGTACACATTTATGTTTACACACTCGGCTGAGTTTTTTCTTTGATTTTATCTTAATACTGTAGTTCTTGTTCTTATTACTTTTCCTTTCATATCCAAAGGGAAGTGGAATAAGAATCTTTCCTCCGTAAGCCATACGTGTTGTAAAAGTCAACTAAAATGCCTGGAACAATGGGCTAGTAACCCCTTTTCCCATATAACTTACTAAAAAGAAAAAGAAGAAAACCGTCAAAGTGGGATGTTTGAATGTGTGTGGTTGTTGTGCGAATGATAAGAAAGATTATTGTGGATATTATGGATGAGAAGAAGCTGGATGTCCTAGCCTTAAGTGAAACAAAGCTGAAGGAGGTAGGAGAGTTTCAGTGGGGAGAAATAAATGGGATTAGGTCAGGAGTTTCAAACAGAGTTAGAGCTAAAGGAGGAGTAGCAATAATGTTGAAGGATAAGTTATGGCAGGAAAAGAGGGAATATAAATGAATCAATTCAAGGATTGTGGTGTAAAAAATAAGGGTTGGATGTGAAAAGTGGGTTATAGTAAGTGTTTATGCACCTGGAGAAGAGAGAAGTGTAGAGGAGAGAGAGAGATTTTGGGAAATGTTGAGTGACTTCCAGCAAGCGTGTGTGAGCGTGTTAGATAGGAGTGAATGGAGACGAATGGTTTTTGGGACCTGACGAGCTGTTGGAGTGTGAGCAGGGTAATATTTAATGAAGGGATTCAGGGAAACCGGTTATTATAGATTTAGCTGGACTTGAATCCTGGAAATGGGAAGTACAATGCCTGCACTTTAAAGGAGGGGTCTGGGATAGTGACAGTTTGGAGGGACTATTCTAAACTGTAGTATCTGAGTGCTTCTGCAAAGACAGTGATTATGTATGAGTGAGGTGAAAGTGTTGAATGATGATGAAAGTGTATTTTCTTTTTGGGTCACCCTGCTTCGGTGGGAGACGACTGACTTGTTGAAAAAAAAAAATTATTTCATTGCAAGTTTACATCAAGATTTTGTAATTACAATTATGAATTGCAGTGCAAAGAGAGCCACTGTCATGCCATGGCATTATGGGCAGACTAAATCTAATGGCTTATAGACTACTTAACCCTTTGAGGGTCCAAGGACATTTTTGGAAGGGGTGCGCCAGTGTCCAAGAATTTAAAAAATAAAAATTCTTATTTTTTCGTATGAAATGGTAGAGAATCTTTTTCTGGAGGTAATAAAACAAAAAGTACGAAATTTGATTGAAAATTGACGAAATTATGCTCTTGCGAATTTTGATGCGTAAGCGATATTTATGCATCGGCGATTTTGCCGACTTTGACTCCTATTTTAGGCCAATTACATTATTCCAGTCGACCAGATTCTTAGCTATTTCACTAGTATTGCTTCTATTCTATCAATTGAGCACAAGAAATCGCCCAGTCAACTGTTTTAACTACAAAATAAAGTGATTGGAAATTGGTAATTTAGCCAATTTAACTCAAAGTTCAAAATATTCCAATTTCAAAATAGGGTGCAGAATAAACAATGCAGGTATTCCTGGCACTAAACTAACATTTCCTCTGTTCATTATTTACGTTTTCAGTCTTTACAAATGAATTCCATTTTTATTTTTTATTCACATAATGAATTTTTATTCAAACCAAAAAATGGAAGATTTACTGTTATGCAATATTGTAATAATTGTACAAATAATATCACCACATTTGTGAACGTATATTAGACCCAGCAGCTGGCGTGTATTAGACGTGTGAGGTCATTTGTTTACTCTTGAACATCAGCAAAAATTTAACATTTCCGCTATTTTGAGCTCAGTTTCAAGCCATTTCCAGTACTAAAACCAATCAAAATCATCTCACCTCTATATCTGTAATATATCTTCCATTCTATCAAATGAGACCAAGAAATCGCAAATACTGTACAACTATACAAAGTAGTACACAAAAAAACACTGCAAAGTCGCTGTTTTAATCGAAAATTACGATTTCAGTTTTTTTTCTCTCATTATGACTGTGTGCTGCAGGATTTGTTTTATGTGGTGCACACTTACCACATAGATGTATTCTCTCATATCTAGGCCCAAATTTACCGCTCAAAGCTTATCTGAGTGAGCTGAGCTCATGACGTAGAACTATGGTTTGGACCCTGAACTCAAAGCAGTAGAACTACGACACGGACTCTGAAAGGGTTAATACTATAGAAATTGATCAAGTTTGTTATAGTTAAACATTAGTTTTTATTTATAGCAGATAATAAGTTTACGATATTACATTGTGACAATGTGAAAGTATTTTATAGGTTGGTTATATCAATAGTAAATATTGAAATTGTATTATGGGAAAATAACACTTGAGCATTGTTGAAGTAGTTTACAGTATGAGAATGCTTCAATTTGGTTTGGGGGCAGGTATTTATACTATAATGTAGTATTTATTAATGTATGAACTTTGGGAATTTATTTTTGAAGTTTTAAGATTTAGGTAATTTGGAGATTTTTTGGTTGAATTGTGTATAGAGTATTTAGTTTAGGGTGAGTAGGTGGTTTTTGAGAAGAGTCTTAAATTGATGTTCAGACCAGGTTATTTTAGTATTTACTGGTAATGAATTCCAGATTTTGGGGCCCTTTATGTGCATAGAATTTTTACACAGGGTGATATGGACACGGGGTATATCAAAAAGTGATCTGTGTCTTGTGTTATGGTCGTGGGTCCTGTTAAGGTTGGTGAGGAGAAGTTTGAGTGGAGGGTTTATATTTGAATGTAGTGTTCTATGTATGTAGTAGGCACAAGAATAAGTGTGAATGTTCTTTACGGTGAGTAGTTTTAGACTTTTGAATATTGGTGGAGTATTGTGTCTAGAGTGGGAATTTGTTATCATTCTGACTGCAGCCTTTTGCTGGGTTATGAGTGGTCTAAGGTGATTTAATGTTGTTGATCCCCATGCACAAATTCCATAGTGAGATAAGGGTAGATGAGTGAATGATACAGTGCAAGGAAAGCTGATTGAGGCACATAGTAATGTATCTTTGATAGTATGCCTACTGACTTTGAGATTTTCTTGGAAATTTGTTGTATGTGTGGTTGGAATTTGAGGCTACTGTCAAGGTGGATTCCTAGGAATTTTCCCTCTGTGAGTCTTGTGATGGGTGATCCATTGAGCATTATGTTAAGTGAAACATTTGTAGCTCTGTTTCCAAACTGAATGAAATAGTTTTGCCAGTATTGAGAGTAAGCTTATTAGTCGTCATCCAGGTAGATATTTTCTGTAATTCAGCATTAACAGTGTTGGCCAGTATGACTGGGTTTGGGTGGGAGAAGACATATGTAGTGTCATCTGCAAATAATATGGGTTTGAGTAGTTGTGATACATTTGGTAGGTCATTGATGTAAATGAGGAAGAGGAGTGGTCCTAGGACACTTCCTTGTGGGACACCGACTGTAATTTGTTGTGTGGAAGAGTTAGCTCCATTTGTGTACACGTATTGGCTTCTGTTACTAAGGTATGACTTTAGGTAGAGTGAGTGCCCTTTTATACCATAGTGTGTTAATTTTGTGAGCAGTAAATCATGGTCGACTGTATCAAAAGCTTTACGTAAATCAATGAAGATTCCCAGTGGGACTTCTTTCTTCTCAAGAGCGGTGTATATTAGCTCTAGCATGTGTATAATAGCATCATTTGTGCTTTTGTTAGTCCTGAATCCAAACTGACAGGGGTTGAGTATGTTGTGAGACGAGGTAGGAATAGATCTGTCTATGAATGAATTTTTCAAAGATTTTAGAGAGCAGAGGTAAGTTAGATATTGGTCTATAATTATTCAAGTCTGCTTGATCACCTCCTTTGTTGTCTGGGGTGACCCTCACTATTTTGAGAATTGATGGGAAGGTGAAGGATTCAATGGATTTATTGAAGAGAGTTTAAATAATTGGTGACAGTACCTGAGAAGCTTTTTTGTACATAAAAGGTGGTAAGCTGTTTATATCTCCTGCCTTGTTTTTAAGGGTGTTGATGATGAGCGAGACTTCTATTGGGTTGGTTGGAGCTAAGAATAGTGTATTTGGGTAGGTGTTGGTGAGATAGGCTGATGGACGGTTGTTTGAGCTTGGGATCTTACTCGCTAGATTCTTTCCTATTGTGGAGAAGAAAACATTAAGTCTGTTTGCTGTTTCAGTTGGTGGGAGTAGGGATTCCTCTGATTTTGTTAATTTGATAGTTTTGTTTTTGGATATCTTTTTAGTTCCTAGAATTTCAGATAGGGTTTTCCAGGTCTTTTTCATATCACCTTTTATGTTATGTAATCTGTTCTCATAATACAATTTTTTTGACCTTCTTATCAGGCTGGTAAGGATTAACGAGTAGCGTTTGGATTGGTCTCTGGTTATTTGACCCCTTCCGTACAGTTTTTCATATACATAGGTGCTTTTTGTTAATGGATTTAAGGATGCTGGGTGTTAGCCAGGGACTGTTAAGTCTCTTAGCTGTGATCTGTTTAGTTTTTTTAGGGCAGTGCTTGTTATAGAGGTAGTGTTTTTTTTTTTTTTTTAGAAAATTCTTAATACATTCATCAGTACAGTGGACCCTCGGTTAACGAATACCCCGGAAATCGTGCAATTATGTAAGTATAATTTTGTAAGTTCTTGTGGAAGTGTATTTTTGGGGGTCTGAAATAGACTAACCTACGTGAAATTTTTCCTTAAGGGAGTAAATTCGTTCGGTAATGGCACTTGAGCAGACTTCAGGAGTGAAGTTTTTACGAAACTCGGGGGTCCACTGTACAGTGGACCCCCTCCTAACGAGCACCCCGGAAATCGTACAATTATGTAAGTATAATATTGTAAGTGGTTTTGTAAGTGTATTTTTGGGGTCTGAAATGGACTAACCTACTTGACATTTTTTCTTAGGGGAGTAAATTCGTTCGGTAACGGCACTTGAGCAGGCTCCTGGAATGAATTTTGCTCGTTAGGCGGGGGGTCCACTGTATCTGAATATGTTTCTATCTCATTATGCCATTCGATGTTAGTCATAGCTGTTATAAAGTTTTTAACAGCTGACTTGTTATGTAGTCGGAAGGTAACTTTAGTAGTGTCTTGGGCAATTTACCTAGGTTGGTTATGAGAAAGGTAGGGTAGTGGTCTGTGGTTATGCCTGATTTTAAAGGGGATATAGTGTTAGTCCAGATGTGGTCTAATAAGGAGATACTAGTCTCAGAGATTCTTGTAGGTTTTGATATTGTTGGTAGCAACAAGCATATAAAATTTCCATGAACTGCCAAGCAATTTTTTAAATAAAATTCACAACATAAGAGGCAAAATTGTTAAAGCCAATTCCATTGCTCCATTTGACCAAATTCTTAGTATGCTTTTTGTTCTATTGACTGAGCACAAGAAACTGCCCATTTAACTGTCAGAACTACCTCATAAAATGTACAGCTTTCCAATATCTTGATGAAGAGATGCTGAAAAAGCAGTTTACATTGTATTTTAGGTGAAAATTGGAATGCACAGCTGTTGTGTGGTGTCCACACCTTGAAAAGATGTGGATCAAATACAAAGTCTGAAAAAAAGTACATAATGAATCCTAAAGATAAAGGGTAAAGGTTATGAGGAAAGGCTGAGAACACTAAAGATGCACACTGGAGGACGAGAGATATGACAACATATACAGTATATTAATAAAGGGAACTGAAAGAATACACAAAGAAGTCAGTAACTGGAATTTTTTCTTTACCAATAATGGTAGAAGAATGGAATAAGTTGAAAGAAGAGGTAGTAAGTACAGTGGTACCTCGAGTTACGATGGTCCCCAAAATCGCCCTTTTATGTAAGTTTATTTTTTTAAATGCTTTTGTAAGTATATTTTTGGGGGTGTAAAAGGACTAGTCTATTTTACATTATTCCTTATGGGGATAAATTCGTTTGGTAATGGCACTTGAACAGCATTCTCGAACGAAAAAATATCGTAACTCAAGGTACCACTGTACTACAACCATCAGAAGTTTTAACTAATTCACGTGCTTAACATACTGTATTAATGAAGATGGGACACCATGAGCATAGCTCTGCTCCTGTAGCTACAAATAGGTAATTACATCACAGTGAAGTTACCTTAGTCCCAGTATACCAATTCAAAATGAAAAGCAATTTTTTTTTTAAATTTTGAATGAAGGCTAATGAAAGATAATTTCTACTTTAAGACAGATACTAGAATGGAATTACATTCATTAGAGCCCTGTTAAGTAGTATAATGATTAGGTGTTTTACTATGTCACACTATATATATTTTAAGAAATCTTAACTTTTTGTTTTGTATGCAAATTTTAGCACAAGTATAGATGAGAGGCAAAGCTTAGAGGAAGTCCATCCTGATGATGTCCGAGGTTTACTTGCTCGAGGCATACCACCTTTTCCTTATAAAGTGGCAAAATCTCTAGATCCCGACATCTACAGGAATATAGAATTCGATGCTTGGAATACTGTAAGGAGAGGTAAGTCATTGTATTAGTCCTAGCTTCTTTTTATATTAACAGTTTTAAGAAGGTTACTTTTAAATTTATTTACAGTAAATCCTCCATTTAGCGGACTTTGGAAATATGGAACAAAATCTGCCAAGTCATTAAATTTGGAAACAGTGGGCAAAGCCCTTTGGTCAATCGTGTTACAATTGTGGCAAAATAATCTTTTCTCTTTCCACCATAGTTGCCATTACTGGCCACCCACTTCCCCAATTAATTCATTAAATGGAAATTTTACTATTATTTCCAATTACTGCATTTAGAATTTTGGAGAAGAGAGAGAGTAATTCTGTTCAAAGAGGCTTGGGGCAGTTTAAAGTGGATTGGGATATTATAGGGCACTGTTTGATGTGAATCAGTTTGACTGGCCTCACTTATGTGCATACGTACAGTGGGAAATGGCCGGTGTTAAAAAAAAAAAAAGTATAAGTTGAATTTATTCATTATTATTGTAATGTATTATATATTTTTTTTCATTGACAGAAGCACGGTATGGTCCTTTTGATAGCAACGGATTTCAAGCGGGTGTTAAAGTTCTCATCAAACTTGAATTACTGCCAAATCGAGTAGAAGTAGAAAAAATGAGAAAAGTTCATATGACCAGGCAAGGTAGGTTTAATAAATCATTAGAAGCAAAATATGCATGAATCATTATTTCTTTAAAAAAAAAAATTGCTCTAGTACTCCATCCTTCACCAATTCAACTCTCACACCCATCCACCTCGCTCGCCCATCGAACTCACTCCTGTGCCCATTCATCTCACACACCCATCTACCTCATTTTCATACCAATTCATCTCATTCACTCACTCACCCAACTTGTTCTTATACCAGTCTAAGTTCTTGCACAGATCTACATCGATTCCCACAAAAAGTTCACTCACCACTTCAGTTCCAACACCCATTAAACTTGTATATACCTGTCCAAACTCCCACGCCCATTTATCACACCCATCCAACTTGCACCACCCTTTACAATGCATACACACCTAAAATACACACACACTAGAACTAATGCCCATGGTTAAAATTCAAATGTTTAAATTCCTCAGCTGGATACCTACCCAAGCATGTGATCACCTTTTTAATTAAACAGTCTGCTCTTGTTTTCAGTGGTAAATAATGCAAGATTTTTATGCAATTCGTCAGTAGAATGTCTGGTATTATATGATAATGGTATACAAAACTTACACGTGCAACATTTGGATATCTTTATTGTGGATATATTTTAAAGGAGGGATTTAGGATATTGGCAGTTTTTAAGGATGTTTAAACTGTTGTATCTGAGTGCCTCTGCAAAGACAGTAATTATGTATGAGTGATGGTGAAAGTGTTGAATGACGATGAAAGTTTTTTTCTTTCTTTTTGGGTCACCCTGCCTCTTTTCTTACTAGTTCTTTATTTCCTCTTCTCTCCATGGGGAAGTGGAACAAAATTCTTCCTCCGTAAGTCATGCATGTCGTAAAAGGTGACTAAAGTGCTGGGAGCAAGGGGCTACTAACCCCTTCTCCTGTATAAATTACTAAATTTAAAAAGAGTAACTTGCGTTTTTCTTTTTGGGCCACCCTTCCTCGGTGGGATACTGCCGGTTTGTTGAAAGAAAAAGATTTTCATTTTAGCTATTAACAAAAATTAGTTTTTTTTTTTTTTAACACATCGGCCGTCTCCCACCCAGGCAGGGTGACTGTATTAGATAAAAGATGTACATAATATAAATACCTTTGAAAGTGTGTATATAATTGCTGGAGACAACAATTTAAATATGGGGTTGTAAAAGAGGTGAATGTTAGTATGTTGGGGAAATATATGATCTTTAAATATAATAAATTTAGTATGAAATCCGAGTTGTTAGTTATTCTTTGCTGATGTCAAAGTGCTTGTTGCCATCAGCAGTAGTGTGTGTGTGTCTTAGATTGGAGTGAGTGGGCACAAGTGGCTTTTGGGGTCTGTTATGCTAGTTGCAGTGTGAGGAAGGTAATATTTTTGAAGGAATAGTTGGGTTCTTAAGATGAGAAGTATAGTGCCTGCACTCTGAAGGATGGGTGGCGATGATGAAGTTTAGAGGGTTTTCAGTGTCTTAACTTAGTCGAACAGCCCATTGATCGTGACATTTATCATGACATTACCTTCTAGGCAATATCTTTGATGAACCTAGAAAAAGGTGATTTTTATTAAATTAATGTGCACAAACCTTATACATTAATATACTCTTAATATACGTACTCTACTTTTACAGGTAGTGGTGAAAATCATGATGGGAAAAATGCAGAAGAAAGGATAGATGTATATCATGGTCACATCCAGGAAATGTCAGAAAACAAAGGGCCGGTAGATGTTTATGTAGAAGAAATTGGCAGCAGGTAAGAATATGTTTAATTTATTTTGAGTGTGGGTTAATCTTCAGCTCTGGGACTCATCTGTAAATTTTATATTCTCTGGATTGATTTGGATTCGTCTATGTACAGTGGTACCCTGAGTTTCGAACAGCTCCCAACTCGGACAGTTATGTAAGTGTATTATTTTAAGTGCTTTTGTAAGTGTATTTTTGAGGGTCTGAAACGGACTAATTTCAGTCTTCTATGTGCAGGTTATATGTGTATTGTGCCTTTTTATTCTCCATTCTCATGACTCATTTGAATGTGTAAAGGGCTTATCTACCCTGTCTATTCCCTGTAGTGTTATGTATGTCATGATACTTCCCCATGTGTTTTACTCCTGGTTCTTGCAGTTTTTCTTCATAGTTCATTTCCCTCTATTCAGGCAACATTCTTGACATTGCTTTGTATTCTCTCAAGTTTATCTTTGTTTTATTAGTTGAGGGTTCTATTCTGGTGCTGCAAACTCAAGAATGGGTTGTACGTAAAGGTAAATTGTGCTTTGAATTGAGGTTTTATCTGGGTTTCTGAATGCTACTAAATTTTATGTTTGCAAGCTTGGCTTGTACTGTTTATATTCTGTTTCTGGCTTCCTTTCTCAAGTCTCCCAGTTTCCTAACTGCTTTTGGTCTTGGTAAATTCTGAGCCTGCACTCTGAAGGAAGGGGTGAAGATATTTTCAGTTTGGAGGGGCATCTGAACTGTAGTGTCTGCACACCTCTGGCAAAACAGTGATGGAGTAAATGAAGGTGAAAGCATTTCTTTTTTGGGTCACCCTACCTCAGTGGGAAATTGCTAGTTTGTTAGATAGGAGTGAGTGGAGACCAATGGTTTTTATGACTTGATGTGCTGTTGGAGTGTGAGCAAATTAACATTTATGAAGGGATTCAGGGAAACCGGTTAGCCAGACTTGAGTCCTGGGGGTGGGAAGTACAGTGCCTGCACTCTGAAGAAGGGGTGGAGATACATTGCAGTTTTTTAATTGTAGTATTGGCACACCTCTGGCAAGACAGTGATGGAGTGAGTGATAAAAGTGTTTGTTTTCTTTTGGGTCACTACCTCAGTAGGAAATGGCTGATGTGTTAAAAAAAACAAGTAATAGTAGTAATAATTTTGTGAAGCACTAAACCCATGTAGGTCAGTCAGTGCAAGAAGGGCTGGAAGTTCAGTCCTTCATTTGCTAAGAGGAGAATCACAAGGATATATAAAGGGTTTAATTCCTGTAATCAGGTCATTTATGTAAAACAGCAACATTAACCCTTTCATTCTCCAGACCCACAAAATTAATATTGCTTTTAGTGTCCACATTTTAAACCTTTCAGGGTTGGTCCCGTAATATTACGTCAAAATTCTAGCTCCTTCAAATCTGGTGGAAGAAAGCTGGTAGGCCTACATATGAAAGAATGAGTCCGTGTGGTTAGTGTGTGCAGTATAAAAAAATCCTGCAGAACACAGTGCATAATGAGAAAAAAACTCCGACCGGGTTTTTGGTTTAAAACAGCGACTTTGCAGTGTATTTTTGTATGGTATTTATGATTGTATTCTCGTTTTCATGGTCTCATTTGATAGAATGGAAGATATATTACAGAAATGGAGATGATTTTGATTGGTTTCATGATGAAAAGTACAGTGGACCCTCGGTTTTCGTTGAAAATTCATTCCAGAATGCTGTTCGAGTGCCGTTACCGAACGAATTTGTTCCCATAAGGACAAATGTAAATTAGATTAGTCGTTTCAGACCCCCAAAAATACACTTACAAAAGCTCTTACAAAAATACACTTACATAATTGTTCGAGTTTGGAGGTGAACGAAAACCGAGGGTCCACTGTACGTACCTTGAAATTGAGCTCAAAGTAGCGGAAATGTTCGATTTTTGCCTATGTTCAAGAGTAAATAAATGACGTCATTGTCCAATACGTGTCCAACTGGCCAATCTAATACGCAGTCACGAATGGGTTGACATTATTTATACAATTATTATTACAGTGGACCCTCGCTATTCGAACACTCCAAAACTCACCCTCATTCCAGAATGCTGTTCAAGTGCTGTTACCAAACAAATTTATTCCCATAAGGAATGATGTAAATTTGATTAGTCCATTTCAGACCCCCAAAAATACACTTATAAAAGCACTTACAATAATAAACTTACATAAAAGGGTGAGTTTTGGAGTGTTCGAATAGCGAGGGTCCACTGTATAATAATGCAGTAGTGTGCATAACAATAAATCTTCTATTTTTTGTGAGAATAAAAATTAAAAATGGAAAGCAAGAGTAATATAAGAGGAGCCTGGAGATGTGACTAATGAACAGAGAAAATGTTATTTTAGTGCCAGGAATGTCTGCCTTGTTTATTCTGGACCCTATTTTGAAATTGGCATTTTTTGAAATTTGTGTGAAATTGGCCAAATTGCCAATTTCTGACCACTATTGGGAAGTTGAAATCAGTAAATGGGCAGTTTCTTGTACTCAATCAATAAAACAAATGGAGTTCTAGTGAAATAGCTATGATTTTAGACAACTGGATAAATGGAATTGGATGAAAATAGGGCTCAAAGTGGGCGAAATCGCCGATGCATAAATATTGCCGAGATCACTAACTTCGCGAGAGCATAATTTCATAAGTTTTCCATCAAATTTCGTACTTTTGGTGTCATTACCACCGGGAAAAGATTCTCTATCATTTCATAAGAGAAAATATTTTTTTCTTTTGAAAATTTTTCGACACTGAGAGTGAGTTAAGGATCTGGGGTCTTGACCCTGAAAGGGTTAAATAAAAAAAATGGTAGAGAAGCTTTTTCTGAAGGTAATTACACCAAAAGTATGAAATTTCATGGAAAGCTTATGGAATGACGCAGGTACAAAGTTAGCGATCTGGATGCAATTTACACAGTGGCGATTTAGCCCAATTTGAGTCCTATTTTAAGCCAATTTGATTTCTCTGTTCAACCAAATTAGTAGCTCCTTTGCTAGTATGCCTTCCATTCTATCCATTGAGAAGAAGAAACCATCTATTTAATTATTACAACTGCCCTATAAAGTGCACAGAAATTGGTTATTTAGTCAATTTCATTTTTGTGTCAGACACAGGGAATTACTGTTAGAAATATGGTATTGCATAAATGAATTTGCATTTATCAAACTCACGTAAAGACGGGTAGCCAGACCGGTTACCTGGTCAACAGTGAGTTCAGATGCACTGATGCCCCAGTCAGACAGAGGAAGTAATTTAGTCACACTGCTTAACCTGACTTTGCTGCTAGAAGGGTGGTAAGTTGTATATTACTAGGCTTAATAATTGATTGTCTCCATCATTGTAATTGTAGGTATTTTGTTGTGAAGGGTTAGTTTTAAGATACTTGGACCCTAACTCTATTTTTTTCTGTGTATTATAGGATTCATATTGTTTGTTTTTAGATTTCTTGGTGAGTTTCAAGAATTTAACTTTCATGCTAAGTGTGGTTTTACTTTATTTTTCTTTCTTCTTTCAACAAACCGGCTGTAGTCCACTGAAGCAGGGTGGCCCAAAAAGAAAAACAAAGGTTTCTCTTTTTAACTTTAATAATGTATACAGCAGAAGGGGTTATTGGCACATTGCTCCTGGCATGTTAGTCGCCTCTTACAACACACTTGGCCTACGGAGGAATTCTGTTCCACTTCCCCATGGAGATAAAAGGAAATAAACAAGAACAAGAACTAGTAAGAAAATAGAAAGAAAACCCAGAGGGGTGTGTATATACAGCTTGTATGTGTAGTATGACCTAAGTGTAAGTAGAAGTAGCAAGACGTACCTGAAATCTTGCATGTTTATGAAACAGAAAAAGGACATCAGCAATCCTACCATCATGTAAAACAATTACAGGCTTCCGTTTTACACTCACTAGGCAGGACGATAGTACACATCCCTGGGCAGTTGCTGTCTTAAGCTTACTACCTAGGGCTTTATTTTTCCTTACTTATAATGAGGGGAAGCGTTGTATGGAAATAATGTACTCCACTCAAGTTTATATTATTTTTTATTAACACATCAGCCGTTTCCCACCAAGGCAGTGACCTGAAAAAGAAGAAACACTTTCATCATCATCATTCACTCCATCTCTGTATTACTAGAGTTGATTCTACACTCCTGTTAAAAAACTGCAACTCAAGTTTAATAGGTATCTAATTTTCATAAGGTTTTTCTAATTTTTCTAAATTATTTTCAGATTAAAGGTGCCTTATGAATCATTAGAAAAAGTTCCTCCTTCCCCACCTCGTTCTCCATGGCATGCTTCACAGCAACACCTGCAGGCAGGTACAGGCTCAGCAACCACTACAGGGGTAAACATTCCCAGCTACAAGAAACTCACTGGCTTTTATCAGAAGGCACCTCTTCCTGCTGAGCCTGAGTACTGTAAGTTAAGTACATTGTTTTTTAAAAGCCATTTTTTACTGTATCTACTTCATTGTCATGTGTGTTCAAATTTGATTTAGTCTTCAAATTTAGTTAGAGTATATTTAAGAAAAAGAGTTTTGTAATACATGTCATTTCCTTTGTAATCTAGGAAAAAAGAGTAGAATTTTGTAAATCTGATTTGCCATTGGATTTGGAGATTATAGATAAAAAAAAATTGGATATCACATTGGAGGGAGGGAGTATGGAAGAAGTGAATGTTTTCAAATATTTGGGAGTTGACTTGTCAGCGGATGGGTTTATGAAGGATGAGATTAACCATAGAATTGATGAAAGAAAAAAAGTGAGTGGTGCGTTGAGGTATATGTGGAGATAAAGAACGTTGTCCATGGAGGCAAAGCAGGGAATGTTCGAGAGTATAGGTACCAACACTTATATGGGTGTGAAGAATGGGTGTAAATGCTGTTGCTAGGAGGCGGCTGGAGGCAGTGGAGATGTCATGTCTAAGGGCAACGTGTGGTGTAAATATTATGCAGAGAATTCGTAGTGTGGAAATTAGGAGGTGTGAAGTTACTAAAAGTATTAACCCTTTGGGGGTCGACAGGCCTTCTGAGGAAAGTGTTCATAGGGTCGAAAAATATTTGGAAAAAAAAAATGATTTTTTCTTATGAAATGATAGTTTTTTTTCTGAATGTAAATAGCTAAACAAAAAAAATTTGCGATCAATACTTACGGAGATATGGAGGCTTCAAGTTGATCCAAAATGATCCGGTGACAGCAACATCGGCGACTTCCGGTTGGCCGGTAATCTTTTTTTTTTTTTTTTAAGTTGTTTTCTTATGAAATTTAATTTTTTTTTTTCAAATAACTTTTATGGACTGTGAGACCAATATAAGTGCTGTTTTTCAAATATTCACCCGCTATTTCTTATAAAATAATGCCACAAAGTTTGTTATCACTAGTTTGTTTACAAAACATATTTACAACAATGTACAATTATGTTTATAACTATTGTTCAATCATATATATATACACATATTGAGTCACTGCAGATGTTTCTAGAAGTTCTGCAGCCTGTGGAAGTCTCTTTAACATGGTTCCATGCAGAATGGTGTTTCACATTCCACACACATAAAACGAGTGTCTTTGCGTTTCTGTGGGCGTCTTTTTGTATGTGCACAGACATAACACCTCTTCTGAGCCTTTTTCTTGCAAGCAGTAGCAGGCAGTTTTGTTAGGAAGTGTTCACCACCAAGCCTCAGACGAGAGGGTAGTTGTTGGTAATTTCGTGGGCGGTTTTCTATTGCAGGTGGTGTTTCTTGGTACTTGGTGATTATTTGCCTGATAACAGACAAACAAAATTCGCCATATGTTGGTTTGGTTGTGGTCTTCAACTTATAAACATTATAAGCATTGAGCATGGAAATGTCCAGAATGTGAAAAAAGAGTTTTATGTACCACTTATAACTCTTTCTAACACAATCAGCAAACCCAATCTGCATGTCACATTTGTCCACTGAACGCATATTGAGAGTGTAGTCCATCACAGCTGCAGGTTTTAGAATGGGTTCATCGGTCTCTCTATTCACCCTGCCACTGTCTGCCATTTCATTAGGGTGAATTGATGACAACAGTGTGACATCTCATTTGTCATGCCACCGAAATGCCATGATATCATTGGCAGCAAACGCCTGCACCTCACCTGTACGAGTGCCTGCACTGAACCTAGGCATATGCTTACGATTTGCATGTACTGTACCGCACACATCTGTCAAGTTCACTCGCAAAAAATCACTGAGGGAGGGGCTTGTGTACCAGTTCTTTCTTTCTTTCAACACGTCGGCCGTTTCCCACCGAGGCAGGGTGGCCCAAAAGGAAAAACGAAAGTTTGTGTACCAGTTATCAGTATATAATATATGCCCCTTGCCAAGATATGGTTCCATCATTGTTCTAACCACATCACCAGAGATACCCAGTAACTTCCTGGTATTTTTCAATGTATTACTTCCAGTGTACACAATAATATCCAATACAAGACCACTGTAGCAGTCACAAAGCACAAACAACTTTATACCAAAGCGTTTCCTCTTGCTTGGTATATACTGCTTGAATGACAGTCTACCTTTGAACAGAATCAGTGACTCGTCAATAACAAGCTTCCTGAAGGGATAAAAATACATATTGAACTTCTCTTTCAGATACAGAAACACATTCCTAATCTTATATAACCTGTCGGTTCTGTCAGGCCTGGTTTTGTCCGAAAAATGCAACATGCGTAGAAGTAGCACAAATCGATTCACTGGTATAATATCACTGAAAGCTGGTGTTGCAATCAATCTGTCTGTTGACCAATAGGATTTGATACGGTATTTATAGACATGCGGCATAAGCATTATTGTGGCAAAGAAAAGATACATCTCTGCCACAGTTGTCTCCTTCCACTGGTGTAGACGTGATTTTGGTGAAAGAATCGTGTTTGCCATTGTGTAATCGAAGTATCTGTTGCTTTCTCTGATAATAATGTCTATCAGGGGTTCGTCAAAGAATAACTGGAAACATTCCAGTTCAGTGGCATTGTTCCCAAGTGGACAAGATGGGCGTAATCCACTGTGACTTTCATCAAACTGATGGGGATTGGGAATAAAATTGTCAGCTTCCTGCCAATCCCAGGTGCGGTCTGCTGGTGGGTACTGGATATTTACAGGTGGTTGTGGGGGTTGTGGAAGTGGAGGTTGTAGTTGTGGGGGTTGGTGGGTGGGTGAGGGTTGCCTTTGTTGTAACTAAGCTGAGTCAGCGGCGTGGGTGCCAGCATGGTCCACTGCTGGTGCCTCGTGCGCTGCACCACCACCACCACTACTAGTTGCATGCACATTTCTCATACCAATTGCAACGCTATCATCATCATTTTCACTATCACTTCCTGTTGTACGCCCACGGGATGTACTCCGAGATGTACTCCTAACCTTTGGAAGAGCATATGGCACACTACCAGAGCGCATATACAGTCGTATATACTAACGGTTCACTGGTGAATATTCCTCTTCACTCGCGCTACTGGAACTATTTCGAAGGGCTTGGAGTTCATAGTCACTATCAGTATCATCACTATTGCTCACATCTGAGTCTGGGACATTAGAAAATAGGAGTTTCCTCCTTCGTTATGGTACAACTGGCCGTGAACAAGACGCCACAGCACCAGAGGTGGACGGCTGTGGGTCGTCTGGGTTTTCCTCACTTATACCGGTATTATGATCACTAGTTTCGGTCACAACCGCCTCAAAACCTTGAAAGTCACCTTCACTAACACACCCATCACTGTTAGAACTGTCACTGATGAATAAAAGTGTCCCAATTCGCCGAGGAGTAAGGTGTTTCTTGCTGCGAGGCATGGTGGAGAAGGTGTACTGAAATGGTGTTCCCACAATGCACCACTGGGTGCCCGATTTTTTTCCTACTGCGCACACTGACCGCGCAGACCCATTCTCTCATCCCTAGGCCTACCAGCTGTTTCCCGCTTAATTTGAAGCCGCTAGAATTTACGCGTACTAGTACGGCACCAACCCCTTCTCATAAAACGTACTAGTACGGCACCGACCCCGAAAGGGTTAATCAGAGGGCTGAAGAGGGGCTGTTGAGGTGGTTTTGTCATTTAGAGAGAATGGAACAAAGTAGAATGACTTGGAGAGCGTATAAATCTATTGGAGAAGGAAGGCGGGATAGGGGTCATCCCCGAAGAGGTTGGAGCGAGGGGGTAAAGGAGGTTTTGTGGGTGAAGGGCTTGGACTTCCAGCAAGCGTGCGTGAGCGTGTTAGATAGGAGTGAATAGAGACGAATGGTTTTTGGGACCTGACAAACTGTTGGAGTGTGAGCAGGGTAATATTTTGTGAAGAGATTCAGGGAAACTGGTTAGCCGAACTTCAGTCCTGGAAATGGGAAGTATGTACAATGCCTGCACTTGAAAGGAGGGGTTTAGGATATTGGCAGTTTGGAGGGACGTCTAAACTGTCATATCTGAGCACCTCTGCAAAGACAGTGATTATATATGAGTGATGGTGAAAGTATCGAATGATGAAAGTTTTTTCTTTCTTTTTGGGTCTCCCTGCCTGGGTGGGAAACGGTCGATGTGTAGAAAAAAAAATTGATGTTCTTTCTTTTACAGTAGGGCCCTGCTTTACGGCGTTCTGCTAATATGATGATTTCAAATTATGACCAAAACTCTTTATACAGCGAGTGGTCTTTCTAATATTGCGCGCACCACCCAGTTTATTTACATTCTCTGTGAGCACATCTCTCTATTATGTCTGGAAACTTTCAAATATTTTAAGTGTTTTAAAGTTATTGCATATTTTATATATATATATATTTTTTTTTCTTTTTCCAACAAGTCGGCCGTCTCCCACTGAGGCAGGGTGACCCAAAAAGAAAGAAAATCCCCAAAAAGAAAATACTTTCATCATTCAACACTTTCACCTCACTCATACATAATCACTGTCTTTGCAGAGGCACTCTGATACTACAGTTTAGAATAGTCCCTCCAAACTGTCACTATCCCAGACCCCTCCTTTAACCCTTTCAGGGTTTCGGCCGTACTAATACGGCTTATGCACCAGGGTTTACGTCGTACTAGTACGCCTAAATTCTAGCGCCCTCAAATCAAGTGGAAACAGGCTGGTAGGCCTAGATGTGAGAGAATGGGTCTGTGCGGTCAGTGTGCGCAGTATAAAAAAAATCCTGCACCACACAGTGCATAATGAGGAACAAAACTCTGACCGTGTTTTTGGTTTAAAACAGCGACTTTGCAGTCTATTTTCATATAGTATTTATGCTAGTATACTCATTTTCTTAATCTCATTCAATAGAATGGATGATATATTACAGAAATAGAGATAATTTTGACTGGTTTCACGATGACAAGTACCTTGAAACGGAGCGCAAAGTAGCGAAGATGTTCGATTTTTGCCGATGTTCAAGAGTAAACAAATCACGCCATGCGTCTAATACACATCAACTGGGTAGTCTAATATTCTTGCACAAGTGCGCTGATATTATTTATACCATTTTTACAATGATGCAGTTGTATACATAACAGTAAATCTTCTATTTTTTGTGAGAATAAAAATTCAAAATGGAAAGCAAAAGTAATGTAAGAGGGGCCTGGAGACGTGACTAATGAACAGATAAAATGTTATTTTAGTGCCAGGAATGTCTGTCTTGTTTATTCTGGACCATATTTTGAAATTAGCATCTTTTGAAATTTGTGTGAAATTGGCCAAATTGCAAATTTCTGACCACCTTATTGGGTAGTTCAAATCGGTAAATTGGCAGTTTCTTATACTCAATTGATAGAATGGAATTCTAGCGAAATAGCTATAATTTTATTGGACTGAAACATTGGAATTTGCCAAAAATAGGTCTCAGAGTGGGCGAAAACACTGATGCGTAAATGTCATTGATACCGCTAACTTTGTGAGAGCATAATTCCGTAAGTTTTCCATCAAATTTCATAATTTTGGTGGCGTTATGATCGGAAAAAGATTCTCTATCATTTCATAAGAATTTTGTTTTTGTTTTTTCCGAAAAATTTGGGACCCTGAGAACTAGTTTTGGAAAGGGCCTTGGGACCCCCAAAGGGTTAAAGTGCAGGCATTGTTTTTCCCATTTCCAGGACTCAAGTCCGGCTAAATCAATAACCAGTTTCCCTGAATACCTTCACTAAATATTACCCTACTCACACTCCAACAGCTCGTCAGGTCCCAAAAACCATTCGTCTCCATTCACTCCTCTCTAACACGCTCACACACGCTTGCTGGAAGTCCAAGCCCCTCGCCCACTAAACCACCTTTACCCCCTCCCTCCAACCTTTTCGAGGATGCCCCCTACCCCTCCTTCCTTTCCCTACAGATTTATACGCTCTCCAAGTCATTCTACTTTGATCCATTGTCTCTAAATGGCCAAACCACCACAACCCCTCTTCAGCCCTCTGACTAATATTTTAGTAACTCCACACCTGCTCCTAATTTCCACATTCCGAATTCTCTGCATAATATTTACACCACACATTGCCCTTAGACAGAACGTCTCCACTGCCTCAGACATGAGCACCCTAAATCCCCACCAGTGCCTAGAGAAGCTGAATACAGAAGCATACAAGGTATGTATGAAACACGTACCATTGAGGAAACCCCGAAGAAGATCAGATATAGAGAGAGAGCGTAGGAGATGGTACAGGAGAAGAAAACGGGTTACTGAATTGCTGAAAAACACAGTTATGTTGCAACAGAAGAGAGATAGCCTTAACCGAGAGATCACGGAATTAGAACAAAAACTTAAGATGTCATACCTGACAGAAGAAGTACAAAGGGAACAAAGAGCCATACAGGATATTGCAAGAAACCCAAAATATTTCTACTCCTATGCAAAATCCAAGCTAAGAACTACCTGTAGAATTGGACCATTATTGAGAGGAGATTCGTATACGGACGATGAACAGGAAATGAGTGAAATTCTAAAAGAACAGTATGAGTCAGTGTTCAGCAACCCACTAAATGACAGCAAGGTAGAAAATGCAGAAATATTTTTCACTCCAGCAGAAGGCTGCGCAGACCACCTAACCGACATTAGTACAAATCCCATAGATTTCGAAAAGAAATGGCCAACATGCCCACTCACTCAGCACCTGGACCAGATTCATGGAATGCTTTATTTATAAAGCAGTGCAAAGTACCATTAGCAAGAGCCCTTAGTATTCTGTGGAGAAAGAGCTTAGATCTAGGTGAAATTCCAGAGGCCTTAAAGAGTGCAGACATAGCTCCTTTGCATAAGGGAGGTAGTAGAGCACTAGCTAAAAATTACAGACCAGTAGCCCTCACTTCTCACATCATAAAAATCTTTGAAAGAGTGATGAGACGGCAGATTACAAAGTTCATGGACCAGCACAACCAACATAACCCGAACCAGCATGGCTTTAGAGCGGGTCGATCATGCCTGTCACAGCTGCTGAACCATTATGACAGAATTACGGAGGCATTGGAGGACGACCAAAACGCAGATGTGTTTTTTTTTTTGAGTTCTAACACAAAGAACACAAAAAGTAGTAGTGAACAGGGCAAGATCCAGCATCAGCGAGGTCAAAAGCTCAGTGCCCCAAGGCACTGTCCTGCACCTCTGCTGTTTCTCATCCTCATAGCAGACATAGATAAAAACTCCCAGCACACTTTTGTATCATCATTTGCAGATGACACTAAAATAAGCATGAAAGTCACTACGGTAGAGGACACTGAAAAATTACAGGAGGACATAAGCAAGGTCTTCCAATGGGCAGTGGAGAACAACATGACGTTCAATGGTGATAAGTTTCAGCTGCTTAGGTATGGAAAATGAAGAACTCAAAAGGAACACTATATACAAAACGCAAGAGGGTCACCACATAGAACGAAAGGAACACGTAAAGGACTTGGGAATAATTATGTCTGCTGATCTGTCGTTTAAAGACCATAACAAGACAAAGATCACAACAGCCAGGAAGATGACGGGGTGGTATTGAGAACTTTCAAAACAAGGGAAATAATGCCGATGGTGACACTATTCAAATCGCTAGTGCTCCCTCACTTAGAATACTGCTCAGTGCTGACGGCCCCGTTCAGGGCAGTATAAATAGCAGAGCTGGAACAAATCCAGAGATCGTTTACGGCTCACATTGAGCCATTGAAACATCTAAATTATTGGGAACGCCTTCAAGTCTTGAACATGTACTCATTGGAGCGGAGGAGAGAGAGATACATGATAATATATACATGGAAAGTACTTGAGGGCCTGGTCCCAAATCTGCACACTGCCATAACAACATACTGGAGTGAGAGATATGGGAGAAAGTGTAAAATAAACCCAGTGAGGAGCAGGGGTGCGGTGGGGACAATACGGGAGCACTGTATTAACATCCGGGGTCCCAGACTATTCAACATCTTACCAGAAGATATCCGAAACACGGCTGGAACCAGTGTAGAAGCCTTCAAGAGGAAACTGGACAAATATCTTCACCAGGTGCCAGATCAACCAGGCTGTGATGGATATGTGGGGCAGCGGGCCTCCAGCAGCAACAGCCTGGTTGACCAGGCAAGCACCAGACGAGCCTGGCCCATGGCCGGGCTCAGAGAGTAGATACTCTCGAAACTCTTCAAAGGTATATCAAAGGTATATCAAAGGTATCCTCCTCGCTGCAGCATTTACAACCCAAGCTTCACACCCATATAAGAGTGTTGGTACCACTATACTTTCATACATTCCATTCTTTGCCTCCATAGATAATGTTTTTTGTCTCCACAGATACCTCAACGCACCACTCACCTTTTTTCCTTCATCAATTCTATGGTTAACCTCATCCTCCATAAACCCATCCACTGACAAGTCAACTCCCAAATATCTGAAAACATTCACTTCTTCCATACTCCCTCTCTCCAATGTGATATCCATTTTTTCTTTATTTAAATCGTTTGATACCCTCATCACCTTACTCTTATCTTTGTTCACTTTCAACTTTCTACTTTTACACACCCTCCCAAACTCGTCCACTAACCTTTGCAACTTTTCTTTAGAATCTCCCATAAGCACAGTATCATCAGCAAAAAGTAACTGTGTCAATTCCCATTTTGTACTTGATTCCATATAATTTAATCCCACTCCTCTCCCCAACACCCTAGCATTTACTTCTTTTGCAACCCCATCTATAAATATATTAAAAAACCATGGTGACATCCCACATGTCTGTCTAAGACCTACTTTTACCGGGAAGTAATCTCCCTCTCTCCTACACACCCTAACCTGAACCTCACTAGCCTCATAAAAAACTCTTTACAGCATTCAGTAACTTACTACCTATTCCATACACTTGCAACATCTGCCACATTGTTCCCATATCCACTCTATCATATGCTTTTTCTAAATCCATAAATGCAATGAAAACCTCCCTATCTTTATCTAAATACTGTTTCACATATATGCTTCAATGTAAACACTTGATCTACACATTCCCTACCCACTCTAAAACCTCCTTGCTCATCTGCGATCCTACCCTCTGTCTTACCTCTAATTCTTTCAATAATAACCCTACCATACACTTTACCTGGTATACTCATTAAACTTATTCCCCTATACACACATAACTCTCACATATAAAAGAGAGGAGCTTACGACGATGTTTTGGTCCGACTTGGACCATTTACAAAGTCACACTAACACAAAGGACAGGTAGAAGGGGTATTTATAGGCAGGAAGACAAGGGATGGCACAAGAAAGTGGTGGAGGGGTAATAATGGAGGTAGTAGTGGTAGTAGTAGTAGTGGAGTCAGTCATATTCTAGGAAAGGAGCACTGCAATGAAGCTGGTGGCCCGCATAGGGTAAGGACAAGAACACAGAGGGGGAGAAAATGAAAATAAAAATAAAATAAAGAAGGACAAATACAAGGCAAAAGAAGAGAAAATAAACCCAGAGGAGAAAGGAGAAAGAGGAGAAGGGAAAGAGATAGAAGGAAGGAATCAGGTTAAGTCACGGGTGTTCTGTATTTGAAAAATAACTTCAGAGGTGTCTAAATTATAAAATTAGAAATTATTTGAGCATTTTATTTGGAGACATTATTACATTTAATTATATTGCATGTTATTAATATACCATTGTTCATGCTCAGATTTGGTAGTTATTTATGTGTGATACATGCACTTGTGTATGGGTGGTTATCCATGTATGGCTGATGATCAGTGCATTTAGATTTGTTAATGGTTCTGGAGATTATCATTTCCAGCTTGGTCTCATATTAGGTCTTATAAATTGGAAAGGTTGAGGTATCAAACAATTTAGATAAGAAAAAATTATATCAGATTGGAGGGAGGGAGTATGGAAGAAGTGAATGTCTTCAGATATTTGGGAGTAGACTTGTCAGCGGATGGGTTTATGAATGACAAGGTAAACCATTGAATTGTTGAAGAAAAAGGTGGGTGGTGCATTGAGGTATCTGTGGAGACAAAGAACATAATCCATGGAGGCAGAGAAGGGAATGTATGAGAGTATAGTGGTACCAGCACACTTATATGGGTGTGAAGCATGATTTATAAATGTTGCAGCAAGGATGAGGCTGGAGGCAGTGGAGATGTCATGTCTAAGGGCAATATGTGGCATAAATATTATGTGAGAATTATGCATTTTGGGAGGACTTCTAAACTGCGTATCTGAGCGCCTCTGCAAAGACTGATTATGTATGAGTGAGGTGAAAGTGTTGGAATGATGATGAAAGTATTTTCTTTTTGGGGATTTTCTTACTTTTTGGATCACCCTACCTCAGTGGGAGAGGGCTCGACTTGTTGAATTTTTTTAACACATTGGTCATTTCCTCTGGGCAGGGTGACCTTAAAGAAATTCATAGTGTGGAAATTGGAGGAGATGTGGAGTTACTAAAAGTATTATTCAGAGGGCTGAGGGGGGGTTGTTGAGGTGATTTGGTCATTTAGAGAGGATGGAGCAAAATGGGATGACTTGGAGGGTGTATAAATCTGTGTGGAGGAAGGAGGGGTCAACCTAGGAAAGGATGGAGGAAGGGGTAAAAGAGGTTTTGTGTAAGGGGGCTTGGACATACAGCAGGCATGTGGGGTGTGTTAGATAGGAGTGAGTGGAGATGAAAGAGTTTTTGGACTTAACAAGCTGTTGGAGTGCGAGCAGGTAATATACTTTGTGAAGGGATTCATTGAATCGGTTAGCCGGACTTGAGTCCTGGAGGTGGAAACACTGCCTACACTTCAAAGGAGGGGTTTGGGATATTTGCTGTTTGGAGTGACATCTGAACTGTTGCATCTGCATGCCTCTCGAAGACAATGAATGTGTGAATGATGGTGAAGGGTTTATTTTTTTGGCACCCTTCCTCGGTGGGAGAAAAGCCAGCATGCTAAAAAAAAAAATATTTTGAGAATATGAATCATTAAAACACAGGTAAGTAAAGTGTATACTGAATGCAAATAGAAGTTTGTAAGATTTGACTTGTCATTTTGTTTTATTGAGCAAAAGACCAGCAATCTTGCCAGGTTTAAAGCAGTCAACAAGTCTCCATTTCACTCTTGCATAGCAGTATTGATAATGAAAATTGTATTTAAGACAAAATAATTGGATGAAGTAGGAACTTAAATAAATAATAGATAGTGGAAATATGTAGTGTGGAATGTTGGTCTTGGTAATGGTCAAGAATCTTTAGTGGTAACAATACAAGATTTGTGTTGAATGTTGGGCTGAGTGCAATGAAGAATCTGTGTTGACAATAAGTGATGTGTGTGTGCTGGGCCAGAGTTCAAATATATCTCATGTGTTCCTCAGGTTATACATGTGTTGCTGTCAGGGTTTTACATGTGTTGCCCGTCAGGTTATACATGTGTTCCTCTATTATACATGTGTTCTCCTCAGGTAATGTTACTCCCCCGGGTTTAAAGGGCATGTGTTGTGTCAGGTTATACATGTGTTGCCGTCGGTTATACATGTGTTTCCGTCAGGGGTTTTACATGTGTTGCCCGTCTTATATGTGTTTTTAGGTTATAAAGTGTTCCTCAGGTTATACATGTGTTTTCAGGTTTACATGTGTTGTCCGTCAGGTTATAAATGTGTTGCTCCGTCGTTATACATGTGTTCTTCAGGTTAACATGTGTTTCAGGTTACATGTGTTTTGTCAGGTTATAAAATGTGTTACCTTAGGTTATACATGTGTTGCCTGGGCAGGGGTTTTACATGGTTCTTTTCAGGTTATACATGTTACTCCAGGTATAATGTTTGCTGTCAGGTTATACAAGTGTTGCTAGTCAGGTTATACAGGGGTTCCTCAGGTTATACATGTGTTCCGTCATTATACATGTGTTGCCGTCAGGTTATACATGTTCTTCAGGTTATCATGTGTTCAGTCATTACATGTTGGTCAGGTTTACATGTGTTGCTGTCAGGGTTTACATGTGTTGTTTGGGGCAGGGTTATACATGTGTTCTTCCCCGGTTATAAGTGTTGCTTAAGTGGGTTTTACATGTTTTACTCCCCCGGTAACATGTGTTCCCCAGGGTTTTACATGGTTGTTGTCAGGTTATACATGTGTTGCCGTCAGGTATACATGTTAATTCCCAGGTTAAATGTACATATCAGGCTCTAGCGTGTTGCTCCGCTGGCCTAGATCGTTTCTTAGGTTATATACAAAAAGTTAGTCATATATGTGTTGTTTGTTTGTGGTTTTACATGTGTTGCCGTAGGTTATACATGTGTTTGTCAGGTTATACATGTGTTGGGGCCCATCAGGTTAAGGCTATCATGTGTTGCCTGTCAGGTTATACATGTGTTACCTCAGGTTATACATGTGTTCGTCAGGTTACATGTGTTGTTGTCAGGTTATACATGTTGCCCGGGGCAGGTTATACATGTGTTGTGTCATTATACATGTGTTGTTTTTTCAGGTTATACATGTGTTGCCCGTCAGGGTTTTACATGTTGCTTGTCAGGGTTTTACAAAAGGTTGTCAGGGTTTACATGTTGCCCGTGCTATAATGTGTTGCTGTCAGTATACATGTGTTGCTTGTCAGGTTATACATGGGGGTTCTTGTCAGGTTATAAAATGTTTGTCATATACATGTTTTCAGGGTTTTACATGTGTTGCTCTTTGGTTATACGTAAAACTGAGGTTATACATGTGTTCTTCCCCGAAACATGTTTGCTCTCAGGTATACATGTGTTCCTGTCAGGTTAACCATGTGTTCTTCAGGGGTTTAATGGGTTCCGTCAGGTTAAAATTTTTTTGCCTCGGTTTTTAGGTTATAATGTGTTGCTGTCAGGTTATACATGTGTTGTTTGTCAGGTTATACATGTGTTGTTTTTGTCAGGTTATATGTGTTCCTTTAGGTTATATGTGTTGCTCATCAGGTTTACTGTTTCTCAGGTTATACATTGTTACTCTAGGTTATACATGTGTTGCTTCAGGTTATATGTGTTGTTTTTCGTTTTTACATGTTTCCCAGGTTATACATGTGTTCCCGTCAGGTTATACATGTTTTTTGTCAGGTTATAAGTGTTTTCAGGTTATACATGTGTTGCCCGTCAGGTTATACGGTTGTTGTCAGGGTTTTACATTTTTGCCCGTCAGGTTATAAGGGGGGTTGCCCGTCAGTTATAAGTGTTGCCCTCAGGTTATACATGTGTTGTTTGTCAGGTTATACATGTGTTCCTCAGGTTAAGCATGTGTTGCAGTCAAATTTTTACATGTGTTGCTGTCAGGTATACGTTGCCCGTCAGGTTATACATGTGTTCCCCGTCAGGTTATAGTGTTTGTCAGGTTATATGTGTTGCTTCCCTCATGTTATACATGTGTGCTCGTCAGGTTATACCTGTGTTGCCCTCAGGTTATACATGTGTTGTTGTAGGTTATACATGTGTTGCGTCAGGTTATACATTTTTCTTTCAGGTTATAATGTGTTGTGTCAGGTTATAAAGTTTTAAGTTGTTTTCGGTTATACATGTTTGCCGTCAGGGTTTTACATTTTTTTTGGGTTTTGGTTTTCAGGTTTAATTTTTTAACATGTGTTGTGTCAGGTTATACATGTGTTCCTCAGGTTATACATGTTTGCTGTCAGGTTTACATGTGTTGCTTTATAGGTTTTAGGGTTTAAGTTTTCAGGTTATA